>CASHTH010001650.1:0-32811 GCA_030341885.1 Geodia barretti
ATGCTAATACTATTTGACCTCTGAGATTGGGACAACCTCGCTACAAGGGACAAAATCATTGGTCCCATAGTGTCCCTTGTTACAACATATTTTTGTTATGGAAGGCGTAGGCCATTTACTTTCTTCCCCTGCCCACCCACACATTTTAACGACATAACATGTTGCCAGCATTATTCTGTTTACAGTGGCAGCCTGGATGACCAAGAGATTGAAGAAATAGTGGAAACAGAGGAAGCATATGACATTCTCAAGCGTGGACCATCCTCCACTACACAAGTGCCACCACAAAGTGACTCCGAAGAGGCTATGGCAAACTAGGCCAGGTGTGTCGTGGCTGTGTGTTGTAAATTGCAAGAGTTTTCCTTCCAACTGCTTTGTTAAATCCTCTCATTTTCCATGTGACTTCCTTTTGTCAACAAATAGCCATAGTATGCATTTCCTTGTATGCAGTTGTAGTAGGGGACTGCCCTCATCCTTAGGTGTGTTTATGTAGAGTACAGCGCCCTTATATGGCTGAGTCCTTGCCAGTCAATGCAGTTCTACACTGTAGCCTTGCAGATGGTTTCAGTTAGGTTGTGCACACTGCATCTCCATGGGTGGCCGTTGATAGGGAACTCCCCTGTACATTCTTGAACAGCATGGTGTACAGCAACTGATTACTAAAGTCCATGCCAGTCAAGGCAGATACTGAGGCAGTTTCAGTTGGGTAGTTGTAATGGCAACACATAAACCAACCATGTGCCATTATAGTGTTCTTCCTACAAGGATGCATAGGAGATTGTGCCAAAATGCGAGAGACTACATTTACCATTGCACACATTTGTATAGCCTTGCTTGGCTCACTTGCCACTCGTTCATGAAAGGGTACATGTGCATTAGAGGGCTATCATTCACAGTGAGTGCCTATCATTCACAGAATGTGTACAAACCATAGTGTAATCCATCCCTGCCCACACCAAACACTATTTCTATTCCCCACTTGTTTCATTGTGATATCCGTGTAGTGGGGTGTCCATTGGACATATATACGACCATTAATCTGTACAGCTGCTAGGAAATACAGTCACAGCATGTGTATATACAGACCCATTAAGGAAGCTGTAGTTTCATAATGTGGGCAACATCATGTACAGTGATTCTCCATGTATGTGAATGTTCTTCCATGCTCATACCCACACCTTTGCTATAAATAGATTCATGTGTCGACTATACAAACTGTATACTGTTCATGCATGCAGTGCTCTTATTGGTGGTATTCATACTATACTGTGTGTAAGTGCAGAGTACACTGTGTATTCGCAGTGGTGGAATTTGGCTTGGCGATCAGGCAGTTCCTCCATATGCATTGTCTTTTGGACACTGAATACTATTATCAGTACCCACCCTTTGTGAAGTCATCCCTGGATCTATATAATACTGTTATTGTACTCCACACAGCGTGGTGGTGCTGAGGAGCCAGCTCACTATGGCAAACTGGACCACAGTGGCAAGAAGACTGCTACAGTTGCTCCAGCAGTTGGTGATGCTGAGTATGGGAAACTAGACAGGGTCAGTCACACTTCAATACTGATTGATCACTCCACCACCTGACCCACACCTGTATGGACTATAATGTGTTCTGGATGCGATATTATCCAACTTCACCTCACAGACCCAGATGCAGCCAGATGAACCAGGTCACTACGGTAAACTGGACCACAGCGGCAAGAAGACGCCTGTTGCTGATCCTGGCCCCTCTGAATATGGGAAACTAGACCGGGTGAGTACAGTTACTCTTCAACACACGTAACGTGCCACCTGACCCACACCTGTATGGAGTGAAAACCTTGCATCCCTCTTCACCTCACAGACCCAGATGCAGCCAGATGAACCAGGTCACTACGGTAAACTGGACCACAGCGGCAAGAAGACCAACACACTGCCTGTGGCTGATCCTGGCTCCTCTGAATATGGGAAGCTAGACCGGGTATGTGTGGCATGGTGTATGGCATGGCATACTTACCTACATAAGTATATGTCTTGTGATGTCTCCCCTGACCAATGTCACATACTGAGTTGTACATGTGTGATACTTGGTTGTCCACAGTCCCAGATGGAAGATCCTCTCCACTATGGCAAACTGGACCATCCCGGGAAGAGAGGAGCCACTCTACCTGGTGGGGTAGCTCCCACTGACCTGCCAGCTATGGGAAACTGGACAATGTGAGAAACATGTGGTGTATAGATAGATGTGGATAGTGCCCTTGTCTAAAAGGTATCATGTGACAAGGAAACACTGTAAGTGGCTAGTTTCACTATGCCATGTGTGCATTGCCAAGTTTGCTCATATATAGCATGAGCACATGAGTAAACACACCAGGCCAGCCTGCAAAGCATGCACTTATCCTTACAAGGTTAGAGTACATGACTACACGTGCCTTAACTGTGTCTGTATGGTGGTGGTGTGCATGTGAACATTGTTGGGTATTATCATGTCAGCACTGGAGTGTATATAGCAAACCGCTTTGGTGGCAGTGAAGCATGAAAAGTGTGCCTTGTATTGTATACACAGCCACTGAGTGCATAGAGACTTGTAGGCTTGCTAATGCTGACTGCTATGCCAGCTATGTAATCTTACATGGTACCATCCCAATTTACATCATTACTGTGTACTCTCTCTCTCCCCTCCACCCAGACCCAGATGCAGGCTAGTGGCAGCTCTGCTAGAGGTGGTGACATGTACGACACAGTGTCCCATGAACCTCGTCACAAAGTCCCTTCCTCAAAGTCGAAGAGACAGCACTCTAGCAGTGGTGAGGAGGCCTCTCTACTGTAGTCACATGTGCGTTCATCAACAGCACACCACACCACTCTAAACACTCCAAACACTCTTCTATATCCCACTTGCTAGACAAAACTCCTTCAGAAACTCTTAGATGTGCCCCACTTTACACCTCTGTTCCCACAGTGGCACTAGCTCAGCTGTTAACTATATATAAGTGGTAAAGAGATGACAATTGTTACTGTCTTACTGTTTTGCAGCAAATTTATATACCACAGTATCTAGTGAGTTTTTGGAGACGATATCCATCGTCCCACTATTTTAGTTCTCTGGGAGAGTAGTATTACCACTACAACAGAAATTCCAGCAATTAAAGTGCAAACCCTCCGCGAACTGCGCATGCGCAGTAAGCTTACCACTATTGATAGGCTGGGCTTTAGTATGCGTTTACCCGTGGTCTCCCGCTATAGCTTGCTGAGAGTCTGACACGGACTGGCTACAGTAGTAGATAGCATGCGGGAGCCGATACACACCCTTTTTTGAAGGAAGGTGTAAATGCAGGTTTTAGATTACCTTTCGGCAACACATAAGTCGCCTTCTTTGCTTCCGTGATTTTCTGAAAAATATATTCAATAAGAGTAGTCATGCCCAGCTACCAGGGCAGCTTAGGTGGTTTTCATTTACTCTACCTATACCACCCACTCATTTTGGTTGGTTGAATCCCCACATTCATACCCCTGAGATGAGGGAGGGTTAGCACACTTGACAGTATAGTGAGACAGACGAGCCACCCACTTAGGACCAGAAGTGAGAGGACAAAGGAAGCTATCAGCAGACCATCTCTAACACCCACTGTTCCACTGGGAGACCTACACAAGGAGTCATCTCCTCTCACATATTCATCATCCTCTGAGAAATCTGATGACAAGTGAAATGTACACTAATACACTTAATTAGGTAGCCAACCAACCTTACCATTTGCAACCATGTATCCAAGGAATGCAAGTCATAGAACAGTCTCTAGAACAGGAGTAACTATCACAAGGAACAATGTTGGAAAACACCAGGCAGTGCCTGCAGGGATTGAAACTCACTATCTATACAGACACAGACTACTACCACTACCTTTTGTAGTTCTCTGGGAGAGTAGTATTACCACTACAACAGAAATTCCCACTCCAGCAATGAAGAACAAGAGTCCTATCACTATCATTGCAACGTTTGAAGTACTCAACTTTCCTGGCTGAGAGGCTGCATGAAAATGGAGAAAGATTAACTGCACTTTTAGTCACAGACTCAACGAGATCTCTTTATACACCTTTTGCTACATTAGGGTGTCTCTCCATTCCATTGCACGTTAGCACACATGTCTCTCCTCTGGAGAATGACTCAAGATGCAGTAATCTTGAGAAGTAGTGTAGGTAGCAGTACTGCCAATGGCAATTCCAGTGTATGAAGCACATAAGCTTGTCTCAGATCACGGCTACAACACAGAACATCGTCTGTGACTTTTGTTTCATCACATCTCATCAGTAGATCATCCACAAGCATACTGAATCAATAGCAGACAAATATCAGCGTCATACAAAACCCTTCCCATGCAAAAGGCAGAGCAATGTAGCTATTATCTAACAGCTTCATAAAGTGACATTATAACTATTTACCCTTAACAATCCCTTGAGATGGAAGAACCCAGTTATCATTTCCACATCTGCTCGTGAACATCTGTCTTCCATTAACAAGGAAACGTTCATTGGTGGTGTAGGTAGCAGTAGATCCCAGGAGATACTCCATCAAATGTCACATTCCCTCCAGAAAATGAGTAGATGCCCAGACCCCCTTGAAACATATGAGTTTCACTCCAACCAACGTTAGATATCCGCAAATCATTTGGATCACAAACTGTCAGAAGGAACAAGAATTAGATAATGTACAAATAACACCTTCCCTCACTCACAAATGGATATGTCAGAGGCATCGGTCCTCTGGGTGACACAACCCAGGACCTCCACAGCCACAGAATATGAGGTAGTGATGCTCTCAGAGGAAAAAAGTGTATCTGCAGTTGTCTCTAGTGCAGTTGTCTGCAGTGACAATATCAAACTGTTCTCTCAACTCCAGATCCATTACTGATGACAAGTCTGTAGTCAGCCTCTCTCCCTAGAACCTGACATTAATTAAACCAAGAGATAATTACTACCATTTGTATGAGAATGTCTTACATAAGCTCTTGGCCAGTTGACAATGATGGAGTCTACATCCAGTGATGTCACGGTGGACATTATATTGTACACATATTGATAGGTGAAAGGTTGATTTGTTCTCTCCATACCTAGCTAGGCAAGCATAATTATTAAAAGACATGATTGTTAAAAGTTATACATGAGCTAGTGCAATGAAACACCACATTGAAGTAACAGTATTCAAACCTCTTAAATTCGCTGTGTTCGTTGCAATCTCTCCAGTCAGTGTGTTATTACAGGTGTCAGCTCTGACAGTAATGTCACTCTGATTCACGTTGACAGTGAGACTGTACTGGGTCTGAGTACCAGGTGTGGTGATGACTGAACTACCATCCATGACCATACAGTCTCCAGATGACTGGCAATCAGAGGTGGGCGGAGTCACAGTCAACACATACTGAGACACAGTGCCACCACAACTGACGATGGCCTCACTCCACTCCACACTCACCACACACTCTCCCCCTCTTCCCACATCTCTCTGTGAGATGGTGGCTGAGTTGATTTGAGAGTGTGATAGAAGATCTGTAGAATGATTGTTTATAGCTATGCATGACTCTCACAAAAACCAAGCCAACCTAAGATACAGATCTCCTGGTCAACATCTCCATCAAGACATTGTATTCTGGTCATATTGAGACTTTCATCCACTGACTGTGTAGTCAGAGTAGAGGAGCCATCTTCAGTGATTTTCACAGAGAATTCATCATTTGGTCCACATGTTGGGTCTGTGACTAAAGGCATTGGTAATCTTAGTGCAGTACATGTCGTAACTGTTCCTCCATCAGGTGTAACTCCCCAGGTGTATGAACTTGTACTTGTTTGACATGTGAATGTCAGATTGCCTCCAGGACACGTGTTGACACTTGAAATACCTTATGAAGAAAGAGTAATGATCTTTTACAATGATGAAACCACTATTATCATTCAAGAAGCTCCATGGCTTGCCTGAAAGTGAAGCAAAGATGCAGCAGATGAGCAACCAGAATTCCATTCTAAAGTAGCTTAACTCTTTGCATTGGGGTTAAAATTTCAAAGTTTCATGATGGTGCTGGAAAGCTGCTGGTTAGCAAAAAAATGCTCCTAATATGTCCTTTTATGTTTCTGTGTAGACAGCTAGCATCCTCACAGTTTGCCAGGAGCAGTGATTCACTGCAGGTGCAATTCCCTTTCTTTGGAGTTACTGCAAATGTGTGGAATGTATATAACCGCCCCCGTTATGCTATTTCAACAATGCATAGCTATAGTGGCTGTGTGTGTCAAGAAATTTACCTAGATCTAATGTAACTAGTATATAGAGAGACAGGGTAATGACAAGTACACATACCTTTATGGTTACCGCTTGGTACCAGCACGCATGCCCACACAGGGGATCCTCTTCGGTTTTGTACTCGTGTGACTCGGTATGGGGAGCAAGCTTGACTAAACCTCACTGAAAGAGTGCCCAGCCCAAGCCCAAGCCCAAGTGAGCCCTTTGCCCAAAAGACAACCCTCTTATTTACTTTTAGGCTGAAACGTGGTTCGATCTCCTGCCATACACCTTGAGTTTACAAAAATCATTTTATTTTCAACTTGACTAAGAAGCAATTAAGGGATAAGCTACAACCGTACTGAATGTTCACATGGTAGTATTATAGCTACATCACAGCTGCACTTGTCCATAAGCAGTGTTGCGAGAGGTGGGAATGTTGTCCTTGTGTATAGGACCATATGCCTCATTGGAGGTCAGCTGAATGTCTTGTGAACTCTTGACCTCTCTTGCCACACCCACCTCCTCATAGGTGACTGGTGGAGGGAGGGGAGGGGGAGAGGAGGAGGTGGGGCCAGACATCCTGCCCCTCACTCTCTGTATGAGGTACAGTCCCACCACTCCCAGTAGAACTCCAATAGTTAGAAACACAAAACTGCACACAACACCAACAATTACTACTGTAGCTGCATTTTCCTCTTTTATTTCAGATCCAGTCTCATGCTCTAAATGAAAGAAGGTTGGACATAATTATTAATCGTAGCATTTCCCCACACATTAAGGTGTGGTGCATTCAACTCACTTGCATTGCTGATTATCAGCTCAGGAGCTGTCCACATGTTATTAATTGTGCATCTTCTCTCCAGGATTCTAACTCCATTAACTAGATAGCCTTCTGAAGTTCTGTATGTGGCAGTAGATCCCAGGGACACTCCATTGTAGGTCACATTTCCACCAGGAAATGAATAGACGCCCATTCCATCAGCTGTGAACTCTGGCATTGCTGCCCAGTCAGCACCAGGTAACAGTAGGTCTTCTGGAGAACAAACTGAGGAAAAAAGGTAGTTAAAGTTAGGGTGTTTACTTTTCCCATAGGGGTTAATTATAAGAAATGTTGCATAGAGCTGCAGATAGTTAGTGTGGACAAAGAGTTTCCAGAGTAGGTTCTTCTCGCTTTTTATGGAAGATGGCTAAAAATATATATATTTCCCACTTCGAGTTAACACATTTTCAGAATGTTTTTGTCTGTGTGTGTGCATGTGCCATGTGTACATGTGTGTGTGTATATGTGTGGGAGAGGGAGAAAGAGGGAAATGGTGGGGGAGTACACCCACATCTTTGCATTAACACCATCCTCACCATGACTGGTGGCGTCAGTCTCATCAGTGGTGGGGGTTGGATCATCAGAGACCTCACCACGAACCTCTAGTGCATTGTCAACTCCCAGATCCCTGCCTGTCACTGACTGGGGAACTCCTCCAATTAAGGAATAATGAATCACCTCGACCGCTCCCTCTTCCCTGAGACACACAGACATGCGCATTACACCACCGAGAGGTGAGAGGATAGAAACACCTGTCGATATTGATGGTAGTGGTAGTTGAGCTGTTTAGAACCAGAGACACCAGACAGCCAGAGGAGAGAGAGCCGGTGGCAAAGACACATGTGATCCTGGCTGTCCCATTCTCATAGTGGAACACTGCCACACTCTGGAGACCTGAGGTGACTGTAGAGAGAAGCAGATAACCCAGATCACACTCACCAGTGACTCCACCCACCAAATGAGACCTCTGTTGTCATGGGATCATCAATGGAGAAATGGAAATGGTTGCTGGCAGACAGCGTGGCTGAGTAGCGAGAGTTCTCCTTCAGACCAGTCGCCTCAGCCACCATCTCTGACTCTGACACGGTCAGCTGGACTGCTATCACCTCCTGCGGTCCTCCTTCCTCAGAGAGGGTTAGGGTGTAGTTTAGAGGGAAACAGGACTCGGGCCTCTGCACAAGAGAAGGGGACGAATTGTTCAAGACTTTCGAAAGTATCATTTGCAGGCATACATTTCTAGCCACTCCTGTACATTTCACAAATGGTTCCACAGCAACAGAGGCCAATGCACATGAGGAACGAACCTGGAAGAAAAGTCTGAGAACAGCTCTGGAGTCAGAAAGCTGTTGGCTGTCGTGAGAGACTTCAGTTGTTACCGCCCCTAGAGGACCTGGAGCTGTCAGAGAGAGAGAGAGAAGAAAAGCGAAAGTGCTACTGAAGGGGTAGCTACATAAGAGCTTTGTATATAAGCAGTTCTGTCCACCCAAGTATCGCTGTCAAAGATCTTCTAAACCTGTTCTCCCTAAAAAGTTCCCAGCTACAGCATGGTGTATGAGGCATAGCTCACCAGAGGGATGTAAGGCAGGAGTAGAGGAGGACGAGTTGAGAGAGAGACCGACATCATTGAGAGAGAAGACAGAGAAGGAGTAGAGGTGGCAGTCGAGTGCCTGTCTCTCGGAGATCTGGTGGGTGAAGCTGGTGTCATTCAGAGGCCCCAGTGAGGAGGTGAAGCCCGTGGCCTCGTCAGTGACCAGAAGAGAGTAGGAGATAAGTTCTCCTGGTAGAGAGAAGGGAGGAGTCCAGGTCACTCTCAGCTGGTGGACCCTCTCTCCCACCACCTCTACTTCTCCTGGTGCCAGAGGGAGACCTGAAGGAGGGTGGACACCAGTGAACACTGTTGGGACAAGCCTTGTCCCTTAGTTCCATGTGTTCTTCATTTTAGTTAATAACATGTATAGTCTTGTGCCGACACGTGCTCCTGGGCGAAAGAGGGTCTGGTAAGTAAAGTCCGATTTCTTGGTTGTGCTGAATCAGCATGTGTACGTGAATTGCGTAATTCAACCTGTAAGTCATGTGATTACCTGGTCAAGCACTCCAATTCTGTTGCGCTGCACATGCGCAGAACCGGTTGGCATTGCAGAGCGCCTTCATGTCACATGATAGTTTTAAATCCGGCAATCTGATTGGGTTACCCGTTTTCCATACATGCTGACTCAGCACAACCAAGAAATCAGACCTTATATACCAGACCCTCTTTCGTGCGGGAGCACGTGAGGGTCTGGGCACAAGACTATAACATGTACTACATGAACGTGACAGGAGGTGCTCGTTATTTGGAAATGTCCATTACACTGTAATGCTCTCAGGTATGAACTGAGCTTCATTTGCAGCTTGTTTTCCTCAGTGTCATTATCGCGGTTGTCATATCTGCATTAGTTATAACATGCTATGCATCTTCCGCTGGTTTTCTGCTAAAATTTATTTACAAAATAGACATTGAAAGTAACTAATAGGCATATTGAAAGACATGTGTGTAACAAGAAACAAAATTTAGCTGCAGCAAAGTTCAGGGCAACAAACTTGTAATTTAAAATTAATGACTTGGTAAAAATGCCCAAAAGTTTTGAAACAACAAATCACAAATCAATGCACCCATGAAAAATGAAGGTTCCACCATTATCAGGTGAGGTGGTAGAAAGGGGGAGGAGGCCTCCCTACATATTTTATCAGGAGACCAACAAAATGTACAGTCCACTATCTGATGTGTACTATGTAGGACAGTGGGTGGAGGAGAACAATAGTTGTAATAGTTGTTTGAAGGGGAAAACTGACACTCCACTGGGGTTTGTAGTGTTGTTCCATCAGAGTATATACACAATGCATGATAACCCAGTGTGGCGGATAAGAACTACTGAAAGTGGTTGATAAGCTAGCCTCGTACCCTCAGAAGAGAAATTGTGTTCAGTCAACTTACTGTCACGTAAGCACATGACCACTGAGTATGCAGCTCTGTGCTACACAGGCAGATCCAATTGGAAATGGACCATCACCGCAAAAAATGATGATTATGACAAACACTGCATTGTAGCTCCCTTTTGTTTTGAGTTTGATAAAATTCCCTCCTACAGAACTATAGTGTGTGTGCAATGTTGGTGGAAAGAGCTGGCAGGGTGGAGAGTTGCCTGGAAACCACAGCGGATGTGTCCCTCCTACAGAGGAACTGGTGACACAGCCCACGGTAGTTACAGGTGTAGTCATGGAATGTATACCCATCATGGTATATAGTCATGTACTACATACTGTATCTTAATAATTATGGAGCCCTAGGGTTAGCAGGTGGAGGGGGTGAGTAGGCACATTTGGTAGTCATGTACTGTCTTAATATGGAGCCCTAGGGTTAGCAGGTGGAGGGGGTGAGTAGGCACATTTGGTAGTCATGTACTGTCTTGATATGGAGCCCTAGGGTTAGCAGGTGGAGGGGGTGAGTAGGCACATTTTGGTAGTCATGTACTGTCTTGATATGGAGCCCTAGGGTTAGCAGGTGGAGGGGGTGAGTAGACACATTTGGTAGTCATGTATATACTCATAATGTGTCTTGATATAGAGCCCTAGGGTTAGCAGGTGGATGGGGTGAGTAGGCACATGGTGTACATACTGTAGTCTAGAGACTCTTTTTAGTAATTATACTTACTACAGTGGCATGTTCACCTATATAATGTATATATGATCTTCCACAATGTCATCATTACCAAAGCATCAGTATATATCCTGATGGGAAGGTCCGTCGTGGTTTTAAAATTCTGAAATCCAACCCCTTTAACATCCCACCACCATCTTCAGAAAGGAGTTATAATGTACCCTCAACTGTAAGAACTACTTGGCAAGAAAGGTTTTACGCTACTAACCTGGAAACAAATGGAAATCAACTCATTGCTAATTAATAAGGCAGAAAAGCCAGGCAATGGACCAGCAAAGCACCCGGCACTAAAGAAGATCAACCTTGAAGTGGAGTAAGATGAAACACTAGAGGCCACGATGAGAGGTTCAACTATATGTACCAATACACCACAGCTGTAGAGTGCTGAGTTAGCCCCCCTTCCTTGATGTCGTCATTGCAACCCTTGTGTGGGAAGCCTTTGGAACTACCACAAATCACTATTTCTCGCCCAGCTCTGCCCCCATACAGTACAATATATCAGTCGCTGCAAACTCAGACACCACAGTAGTAAGTAACACACAACAGTCCCAGCTACTAACCGTAGACAGTGAAGGTGATGGTCTCTCCATCCTGCAGGTCAAACTGAGTTGGTCCAGCCTGACAGCTAATGCCCTCAATTGATTCATTGACATGGAGTGTGGCAGGAATGGTGATGGTGATCCTGGTTCCTCCAGGAACAGCCTCGGGCCCTCCCACTTCAAGTATGAACCCATTCTGTTGGAGGGGCTCAATGGCTGACTCGTCAAACAGTTGTACGTCGTTAATTCTCCACACCAGCTCTGGCTGGTCAGTTACACACTCCAGAGATACATTAGACCCGAGAGGAGCTGTCACATTGTCAGGGTAGACTAGGAACACTGCACTCGGAAGTGAGAAGAGAGGGGGAGGGTGGAAAGAAAATGTTTAGTGAACCTACTCAGTTGAAAAGAGAGGGAGGACACAGAATGAGGTGATGGGTGGTGGAGATATGTAGTACATGCAGCACAAACATACTAAATTTGATTCCAAACATGGCATATTTGGTCACCTAAAACATCACACCCTCGGAGAGGTTTGGGAAATTGGCTCAGTAAGTAGCCTCAGTAGTGTAAGGCCCCTGCTGTGTTGAGCAACCAGTGAGAAAAACAAGGTATTGTTCAAAGGGGGGAGGTGCTCGTACAGCGGGCGGTGGGGACTTCGCGCAAAAGAAATTTATGCGCTAGCTGCGTCAATTGCTGAGTATATTATGCGCCGACAGAGCAAACACTGCGTAGCTAGTTGAGTTATACAGAGTCCACCAAGCCTAGATCTTCAAACTAACATTGCTAGAGCTGGACTTACATTAGTCTGGTGCCCAGACCCTTCACAAAATATATTCGCACGCGTAAACGCATGCGCCAGGGAGGGAGAGAAGGGTCTGGTAAAAATAACTATGCCTCTCCAGGGCCAAGGAATTTCAGCAACCACTTATCTCGAGTGGCGCCGTAGAGGCTTGAGTGACAGCAAACCAAGTGCTTCAACAGCCTTGTAGACTAGACTTACATACCAGGCATTTGTGCAGAGACGAGAAGAGGTAGAGCTAGCAGCAGTAGTGGTAGCAGAGGTGGAGTGGTAAGGGCAGGGCTGCGGCGACCAGATCCTACTACCAGCCGCATCTTCATCAACCACTCTCGGAATTGAAAACCACACACGAGATCGCTTACTGGGCGTCGTTTGTTCCAAAACTCATTCTCCGAAAATGCATATAATATGTCCACTATAATATAAATTTGCTGCAAAATTTAGGATATGTAGCTACGACGACATTTTTAAATCGACCATGACATTTATAAATCGACCAGAGAACGATGCTGCATATCGAAGGGTGTGGCGTGTGCATGCGTCAAACTCCTGAAAACGGACTCCGGCCTACCGCTTTCTTATGCACGCACACTCAAGCGTCCTTTGCCACGCCTCCCGTGTCAATTATTGGCGAGCGGGAGCGAGCTAACCTAGTGGTACGAACGGCGCGGATCTACGATCGTACGTCGTCCAACTGCGCATGCCCGCCAGGATTACGCGCTTCTTTTTATCCGAAAGGATTTCAAACTTTCACATGCTGCCTGCGCGGCCTGTCGTGCGTATACATGTGCGTTTCGGATGCCACCGGCCCCTGAGACTCCGGCAGAGCCCTTTTGTATCACGCTCGGGTGGACGGCTCCCGCCTAGCTGTCATATCGATGCGAAATATAACCAACCAAAGAACTCTCTTCTATTTGCTGGCATTCGCTGCGCTCTTCGATACCTGACCGAGGCTGTCTATACCTCCTTCCAATCTTCCTGATTCTAAGGTTCAAGTTGTAGGATGGCTAGTGCAGATAGAGTCATTGTGTGCTCGCTCCCGCTCGCCAAAAATGCCATGCATTCGCCTACTACGGGGGTCATAAATGTCATGATCGATTTATTGGCGAGCGGAAGCGAGTTAACCTAGAGGTCCGAACGGCGCGATTTGTCACCGTATATATATAGCTACGTCGCCGAACTGCGCATGTCACCGTACGTCGTCGGTACGTCGCCCACCCCTCAGTGGGCTCCACCCCTGATAATTTGTGAGCGTGTGAGGAAAGGGAAACTAGTTATGGACGGTGTAGAGAAGATGCTCTTCGTCGTCGACGAGAAAGGGAAAGAGGTCGTGCCAGTGAGACTCCTGAGCAGAGAGAAGCTCGGCTTTCTCAACGCCGATTGCGTGATCGGGAACGGGCAAGGCAACGCCGGGCAACAGAAACAGCGGAGGAAAGGGAAGTGCGACTAGCGTGTACGATCAAGAGCTAGACGGGGTGCAGAATCCGAGGAGGCATATCATGCCAGGCTCCAACAGCTTTCAAAGCGCCAAATTGCTGCCGAGTCCAGTGAGGAGAGGGAAGCCCGCCTACAGCTGCTACGCAATGTATCTCACTGTTTCGTGCACACACAAGAGTGACTCATGCGATTAGACCCCATTTGTAAGCTCGCTTCCGCAATGCCATGCATTCGCCTACTAGTAAATCTCATGGTCGATTTATAAATGTCGTCGTACATTTATATATAGTGGACATAAGCTTATTACCTATGCATTTTCGGAGAATGAGTTTTGGAACAAACGGCGCCCCGTAATCGCTCGGACACTTTTGGGGGTCGCAGACTGGAAATATACGGAGAAAGTTTGTACCAGCATTTTCTACGTTTCCGGAGACAGGAATTCGATCTTCAACAGACAGAGCCAGCGAAACCGTGCACAGCTAGTGGCGTAGAACCACGGTGGCTCTGGGGCGGCGCCACCCTATTATTTTCTCGGGCTGGCTCTGGGTGTGTGGCAGCGCCTGTGTTTTTTACGCATGCGCGTGGAGCCCCCCTTTGTCCGAACATCGCTACTATACTACTGGTGTGCAGGATCAGTAGCTGTGGATTGTGAGGACTCAAAGAGGGATCAAGCTGGAGGATGGGTGTAGAAAGAAGTCTCGTCACGCTGGTCGCTTCTCTTTGCTTGCTAACCTGCACTTCAGCCCAGGATTCAGCCAGTGAGTGGCGTGCTAGTTGCGGCTAATGGCGCCTAGGAAGAGAGGGAGTATATAACTCACCTCCTTGTCAATGAGTGTGGTTGTGTGACTGCAGGTATCTCGGAGGAGGAGGGCAACTTGTGTGTGACAGTCATTGTCACTACAGAGGAGGCCAGCTACACCTGCACCAGTGAGCAGGACCTCATTCTGTGGAGAGTTGGCTCACGGCAGATAGCTGGGACCATGGTTGAGGTGAATGGAGTACAGGTCAACACCACAACCATACCGGGAGAAGGCTACAGCTCTACCATTGTCTTCACTCCACCTTCCTGGAGGTCATGGCTGATGGCTCAGAGATAGAGGTGGCCTGTCTGGTACAGAGAGAACTGTTCCAGATCATTGAGGCTGACAACAGGACCCTCGTGGTGTTCAGTGAGTTACACCCACTGAAAAGGTGTTGGAGGGGATGTAGCTGAGCCCAGCTCCAGAATGAGCAAACAGATGAGAGTACAGCTTCATATCGCAAGTTCTAGTTGGTAAGAGACGGACCTTTTCCCCACACATTTTACATTGGGGTGGTAACAAAGAAGATTACTGTGCAGTTGGAACCTTCCACTGGAGAGCTCTCATGGTTTGCAGGGTATATATCACTCCTGCAAAGCAAACCATAATTCCTTGCTATACCCAGTAAGTTAAACATGCATCTGCCAGTCTTTACTACTAGTGGCAAAGTTCTAACTGTTTAACATGAAGTAATTTCCTAGCATATTGGACACTATACTATGTTAGTACATTTCTGGCCAGTTTGTGCTCATAATAAGACATTCTCCCATCTGATGATGCCACCCTAACATACAGATTCCTGGAATGTCTGCCAGTCTCTCTCGGGCACTGGCTCAATGACTGGAATTTGAGCCTTCAGCTCCCCTACCATTGAGAGAGTGGCCCTACCTCTTAGTGAGTCATGACCACACCCACTGACCACACCCCCATTCCATGTGTTCTGTTTCGTGCAGGTCCCAATGTGGAGAGAATAAATGCACGAGCCACACCCATTGTGGTAGAAGATGAAATTCTGATAGAGTTGGTCTTTAAGGTGAGTGCCTGTTATAGCTGTGACCCTGGACTCTTTCTTTTCCCTCTGCCCCAGCCTGCCACCACATGTGATGAGGTGACCTACCCAATACTGAACTATGATCACCATTCCTGAGCTCCCTTTCTCCGCGACCCTCCCCACACTGGGAAGGGTGTGGCCCTCAACCTCTCGTCCCCTGATTTCACCATTGCCAACTACTCCATCATCATCAGTGCCTCTGCCAGTTTTGGATGTCGCCCTCTGACACTCTGTTAGTCTCCCTCTCTCTCATGTCGTCCACTTTTTTACTCCACCACTGTTGGCAGCTTTGCGTATATAGACATTGAAAAACAGTTTTTGAATCAGAATTTTAGGGAGTAAACTGTCTTGTTCTGTTGTTGGATCCCTGCCTAAACATTTTCCTTCGTCACTACAGTACCTCTCTTTTCTTCCACTTTATCTTATATCTCTCAATCCACCCCTTCCCCCAGTGACCAGTGAAGTCCAGAGTGCCAGTATGTTGTTCCTGAGCACCACAGTTTCCTTGACATGTGAGTTCACAGCCACTGGGTCAGCCAGTGCCTGCAGGTTCACTCTGACCCTGGCCTCTGGAGACAGCGAGAGTCTCGAAATTCCTCGACCAGAATAACAGGTTCATTCCCCTCTTCTTCTTATCTCCATCGTTTCCTCTTTCTCCTTCTCTTTTCCTTTCTCTGTACACTGGAGAGCATTCTATGGACAGATAATTATACTTCAGCAATTCCCTTATCTCCTTGTATTTGCCTTCAGTTATCATCTCCCTCCTGTCCCTATTCTTATCCTCTCTTCTGCATGCTCTAATGACAGACATGGTGGAGAAATCAACACTCTCCAATTGTGAGCTCCACACCACACCCACTCATGCTGACTAGTCACTCAAAGTATACATGTAGCATTCCTGCCTTTGTGATCCCTCATACTCAACCTGAACATGCAATTACGTATAGTAATTCCCCCCTTCCCCTCTGCAGCTGAGATAGCAGCCATCATCATAATAGTTCTATATAGTGCTGTTCATTCTCCTGGTCCTGACCCTCTGTGGCATCGTCTTGTGGAAGAGACAGTCTGTAGGTCACATGACTAGTCACATGACCCATGACATCATCAGTCACACCCTCAGATATCCTCGGCTTACAAGAACTGGGTCCACCCCCTAACCGAAGATGATGACAGAAGGGAGGCCCAGCCACCACACCCACTGATAAACCAACCATCATGATGCTAATGAACAACCTTGTCCCTGCCGTTTGCAGCTTCCGAAGAAGAGGAGTTGAGTAACTGGAGCCCCACTCTCTTGTGGCTGGGATTTTCATTCTTCTTTACTGGAATAGCCTTGCAATGGTGGGCATTTCTGTACCAGGTCAGAAATGGAGGAGCTTTACATAAGAGATTTATGTGGAGAGAAGCTCGTTACATATACCTGGGAATAGATTTGCATGTAGAGCAATTATGTTACCTGAGACTGAAGCCAGATATTATGGAGGTAGCTATAATATAAATTACTGTGTATAGATGATTTCTGTGAAGAGTTGTATATCTGCTGCTGTTTTGGTTATTACAGCGGTTGTGAAGAAGTGGTACTGGGGTTTGCGGGCTTTCTTTATATTCTTCACCGTCGCGGCCGTGCCTCTGTGGCTGGCCCTGCTGGGATACACCGTCAGTAATGGTACGTAGCTACCTACCATCGCTGTTAGTCTATTTATTGTCTCCCTCTGGAAATAAGTGCTGCTAAAATAATTTTAATGTTTTTTGTGTGAGTTTCAAAGTATACGAGAACCATTTTGTTCATTTTTTATACCAAGCAAGTAAACTGCAGAATGAAAATGGTTAAACAAACAAAAAAACTCCCTCACAGTTTTCACTATGTGTAGGACTGTGGTACTCAGCATACTGTACACAATAAGTGTGTATGCTGGTGAGCATAATTATCATAGTGCCCCCACTGATAATGTGTGTCTCCAGATTTCTCTGAAGACGATGGTGATCTGAGAGGGAGCGACTCGTCCTGCCAGTCTCCCAGTGGGGAGATGAACGTGAGGAATGGCATTCTGATTGCCGTCTTTGTCCTCAGCAATCTGGTCCATACGACGGGGATCCTCCTCTTTGGATTAGGATACTGCGGACTCCAGTACTTTGGACCTGACGGGTAAGGTCCCCTGTCGCTTCTTACAGGCAGCTCTATAGACTCTCTATGAATACGTTTCTCTCTCTCTCTATCACAGGACTCCAATACCTACCAGATGTTGTTGTTGTGGCAAGGTCAGCTATTATATCAAACCAGTTGTGTTAGCTTGTGTGTAGTATATACTGCACATATGGAGAGGAGTAGAAACGTGATCGAGGACCCTCGGAATAATAATTATGCGCCTATTAAGAACACCTGTTGAAAGGACACCTAAATGTAGATGTTCCCAAGGATGTCCTAAGGTGTATGTAATTCAGAGGGTTACTGCTGTAGTTATTATGAGCACAACAACCACTCCCAGAGCAGGTATGTATGTATGTAAACCATAGCTCTCTATTGAAATTCACTAGCCAAGCATATCCCATGTCACTATATACATGCATGAGTGTGACAGAGATTATACAATATGACATAAACATACTTATGTTCCTCTCTACTCTCAGAACAAGTGTCGTCAAGGTTGTGGTCCTCCTAGTGTAGGCAACAAAATCCCTCTCAAAGAGGAGATCTGAGTGTGACACTCGGCACTATCGCTAGCTGGTGAGTGCCAAGTTGCTGCAAATTTGGCTAAGTGCCCAAACTATAATGTTGTAACCAGCAAAAGTGTTATGGGCTTAATGGCATAGTATGCTACAGCCTGTGCACTTTAGATGTATGACCTTGAGATAATGTAGCACAGTGTATAATATATGGCTATGATATACGTGCATGTGGGTTATGGCCACCACAATGATAAGTATTCCCTGAGGACTCTTGTTTGTTTAGGTTGTTGGGATTGCTGTTGTAAGGGGTGAGTTTATGGAATGTAATCCAGTAGTAGAGTGACAGAATGCATGTGAGATCAAGCAAATGTGCATGTAGCACCTCAGAGAACGTGTCAGAACTGATCTATGAGGATCCATATGCATGGCAAGCATGATGACAATTAATGGTTGTAGTAGTGCAGTAGCTAAGACGTCAGAGCACATGCACAATCAGGGGGGAAACTCCCGATTGACGAATCACTCCCCTAGAAGGTAATTATACTGGGTCTTGATGTGATATGGTACCCCTCTCTCTTTGCAGATATAATTTTGAAAGACACTGTACTATATACCTTCATACACAGTACTCTAACCTTATACTATGCAGTGCTTATGTAAACTTGTTGTAGACTTGTGTCTACCATAAAATTATTATTGTTATATAGGAGTATTATCTAAGCATAGAGCCAGGCAACTAGACTCATTTCCTCATTGGAGGGGGAGGGGAGAAGGTGGGGGGAGGGGAGGGGGAGAGGAAACACTATAACTAAGTAGAAACATTTTTCCACTTGTTATGCATACCTCGGAGCGCAAAATTTTCTGCAACGAAAACTTGTTGAGTATCTCATGTGTTATAGTCAGTAACTTCAGAAGAAAGAAGAGCCATATTATTTTTAGAATGTAAAGCTGTTTGCATGTGTGTGTATGAAAAAGGCCCATGCTCTATATTATACACAAGGGAGAAAAGGGTTAAATATATAGGGGCAGACATCCTGCCCATCAAAGTATACACAGACCAATGCACGTTTAACACGCAATAGTGTAGACAGAAAAATGTTTTTCAACTCGACTAAGAAGCAATTACGGGGATAAGCTACAATCGTACAGAGTTCACATGGTTGTTAATTATAGCTACATCACAGCTGCACTTGTCCATAAGCAGTGTTGCGAGAGGTGGGGAATGTTGTCCTTGTTTATAGGACCATATGCCTCATTGGAGGTCAGCTGAATGTCTTGTGAACTCTTGACCTCTCTTGCCACATCCACCTCCTCATAGGTGACAGGTGGAGGGGAGGGAGGGGGAGAGGAGGAGGTGACCTGCCCCTCACTCTCTGTATGAGGTACACTCCCACCACTCCCAGTAGAACTCCAATAGTTAGAAACACAAGACTGCACACAACAACGACTATTACAGTTTGATCGTCTTCCGTTAATCCATATTCAGTAGTACTATTGGTACATTGAGGTGTGGTGCTTTCCAACTCACTTTCGTTACTGATTATCAGCTCGAGAGCTGTCCATATGTTATCCTTACATCTTCTCTCCAGCATTCTAACTCCATTGACTAGATAGCCTTCTGAAGCTCTGTATGTGGCAGTAGATCCCAGGGACACTCCATTGTAGGTCACATTTCCACCAGGAAATGAATAGACACCCTGTCCGTCAGCTGTGAACTCTGGTATTGCTGTCCAGTCAACACCAGGTAACAGTAGGTCTTCTGGAGAACAAACTGAGGAAAGGTTTTGTCTAAAAATGGTCCAGAAACAAGAACAAAGGAACAGCTTACCTGACGAAGTATTCTTCAAACTTATTCTCTGAGTGACACATCCCACCACATCCACAGTCACAGAAGAGGAAGAAGTGAGAGAGTCAGAGTAATGGATGTAGCCACACATCTCTCCACTACAGTCTAGTGATGTCACAATATGAATGACTTGTTCATCAATTACAACTCTGTAGGCAGTCTCTCTACCAAGAACCTGATGAAATTCTTATCATAATGAAACATGTGGTACTTGGGAAGCTTACATAATATCGTCCCCACGTGACGTTAACAGCGTCTACATCCAGGGTCATTATATTGTAGATATAGTTGAAGGAAGACTCAACTCCACCACTACTGGCGGCTGTAGTACACATACAATCAACCTCTATTATGTACATACACAATATCAACCCCACCTGTGAGGTTCACAGTGTACACATCACTGGTGTTGGCACAAGTACTGACAGTAAAGTCATACTCCAGACCAACACTTCCATCCACAGAGAGTGTAATCTGGGACTCAGTGGTAGAGAAGGTCTCCACTGGACTACCACTGATGACCTCACAGTCACCAGACCCAGACAGACATGGAGTGGCAGTCACAGTGTATGGCACATCTCCACTGCAACTGACAACAGCCTCACTCCACTCCAAACTCAGTTGACACATGTTTTCTTCATCACCAAATCCACTGACTGTGGCAAACTGGAATTCTGGGGACTCCAGCATATTCACATCTGTACACAACAATGACAATTCCAGTTTAGCTATTCTATATAACGTTCTTGCATGGGTGGGTGACTATATTAATAGTATAGATGAAACGCTCGTGAAAACTAGTGAAATTCTAGCGGTTTAGGCTTTTTTGGGAGTAAAAACCGGTGCGCTACTTCACCGGGAGCGAACAGGCTGTTGTCATTGTGTGGCAGTGGCTTATTCTGCCTCCTAATGTATACACAGTGTCACAGGCATATTAGAGTTTCCACGAAAAATAGCTGGGGCCACATTCAGAGGTATTTTTTTACCTTTTTCAGTGCAGGGGTATGCCCCTTTGCCAGTAGGGCTCTATACATAGCTCAAAAACCTATGTGACACAGAAAAAGCAACTGCGCTGAACCGTTTGCTCCCAGTAAAGACATTCACTGGTTTCTCTCCCACAGAGAATGTATGCATGTATGGAGGAGGTCTATGAAAAATGCTAATAATGCACTTGTAAAACAAGGCCGGAAACTCTGGAACAGAATACAACTGTGTGTGACTGAGGAAGGCTGTATAAACTGGACACAGAAATTAACCCTTCACCTATAACACAGATGACTTTGGACCCAATGGTGTTATCATTTCCATCAGAACATGTCACAGATGTTCCACTGAGATCACTAGTTATTGAGTCAACACTCAGAGAAGAATTCCTAGGGTCTCCATTCACATCAGTCACAGATGATGTGAATATATCTCCTGGTCCACATTTTCTGTGTTAAGGGGATTATTCCGTCTGTAGGTACAGCTGTCTTCATCCTCCAGAGTTGACTGTCCAGATGGTAACATTAGTAGTACTTACTACACAAGTGAATGTCACATCATCTCCAGGACATATTCCACTAGATGGTCCAGTGAACTGGCTCACTGTCCCTGAAATTGTTCAAAGTGGCAGAGTAGCCAAAGAGGCCTTGTACACATACTTACCTAAAAACAAAGCCAAGACCCAGAATCCAGACAACCAGGGTGAGATACTCATCCTTGAATGCTTAGATATGTTTAACTCCTCACAAACGGGGTTAAAGTGTTAATTAACCACTCATGAGGAATGCTTTTTGTACGTGTAGGCAGAGTGTGGGCAACTATTTCAACAGTCCTGGGAATTCCAGGCACATTGCTATGAATAACTGTTGAATTCCCTGCTAAGTTCAGTAGCCAATTTCGCGTGAAGCACTGAAAATTGGTGATCTGTAGTTTTCATACACATGTAAAAACATTCTAAGAAAATAACAGACACATATGACATGTGTTCACACGGCTATCTAAATACACCATCACAGCTGCACTTGTCCATAAGCAGTGTTGCGAGAGGTGGGAATGTTGTCCTTGTGTATAGGACCATAATTATGCCTCATTGGAGGTCAGCTGAATGTCTTGCGAACTCTTGACCTCTCTTGCCACACCCACCTCCTCATAAGTGACTGGTGGAGGGAGGGGAGGGGGAGAGGAGGAGGTGGGGCCAGACGACCTGCCCCTCACTCTCTGTGTGAAGTACTGTCCCATCACTCCCAGTAGAACTCCAATAGTTAGAAACACAAGACTGCAAACAATGCTGGAAACCACTGCTGTAGTGTGACAGCCGTCTTTTTCTGGAGAAACTATGCATTCTTCTGGTTTGCACTCTATGCGAAAATATATTGCATTAACATTTTACTTTTGAGGTGTAATACAACCATTGATTATCTCCACACATTGAGGAGTGGTACCATTCCAGAGGCCACTAGAGAGACATTCTCTGGTAGTGTCTCCCTCTAGACTATAGCCATCATCACAGAAGTAGACTGCCACTGATCCTACACTGTCTCCACTGTAACACACCCCACCACCACTCACTGACCCACACACTCTGTTCTCCTCAACCAGAGAGGGAGACAAGTCCCTCAATGAACAATCTGGTGCACAAGGAAGCACTAGTCATTGAGAGATGAGGTAAGACTGGGAGTTGTCTCACTCACAGACTGGTCTCTCCAGACACACTGTCTGTCTAGTCACACAGCCAGCAGTCTCCACAGACACTCCAAACTCTCCTCTACTGCTGGCTGCTGGGTAGTATGTGTGGCTGCATCGAATGGAGCTACAGTTGACAGCTCCCACTCTCTCCCTCACTCTAGACCCCACTCCATCCTCTATCACCACTGTTACTGTACTCTGGCCCTCCTGATTGTTCTGCTGTTACAACAAGTGGTCATTTTAATAAGCAGATGTGTTTGCGACCATACTTGCTACCATTATGGTGGTTCTATTGATGCTATGCTCTCAGTGAACGACCCATCATCTGGACTATACATGTAGAGGCTCTGCACGATGTCACTCCTAGTCAGAGGACTGAGACGTTTTCCGCTCTCTGTAGAGCACTGACACGACTCGTCAATAATTTTTTCCCTTCAGTACCCTTACGGCGCTATGGTGTTTCCTTAACCAAGCAGATATTGATGTCAAGAATATTACGCCTAGTCTTTAGGGCTAATATTCTATGGGCTTACTGGAAGCTCTGTGCATATCTATTGTCACGCTGGCAAGGGTTAATATTGTAGAGGAGCTGTGTCTCCATTCAGTGATCCACCACATGTATCAGCTCTGCTGGTGATGTCATAGTCCTGACTATGTCACAGTGAGACTTGTACTGGGTCTCAGTACCAGTGGGGTGCATGACTGAACTACACCATTCATGACCATACAGTCTCCAGATGACTGGCAATCAGAGGTGGTGGAGTCAGGGTCAACACATACTGAGGCGCTTGAGCCACCACAACTGATGAAAGGTTCACTCCAGCTGCCACATCCAGAGTACCAGCGCATCATTGCGTTAAACTCAGCTATGTTGAGCAGTAGGTGACTGCGGAGCTGAGGCACTTCCTAAACAAGATAATGTCTGAGGCAAGCATACGAGTTTGAGGCTCTGTCGTACCTATGTACAATACAGATGTTGTCTGTATCAACATTGGTTACCACTAACATTACCATCTGCACATCCAACGATTGCATGGGTTTGATTTGGAAACCGCGAGATAGGTACATTTTCTGTCACTCTCCGGGACTGACAGTCCAGCGGGTAGCTCCACTGTCTACTACACAAGTGAACCTGACATCATCTCCAGGACATACCCCATCTGGTCCAGTGAACTGACTTAGTACACCTAAATTGTGTTAGCTATAGTTATGCTCCCAATTTCCTATAACCTCAGACATTTTACCTGAGAAAGAAGCACAGACACAGAGTGCAGGCAGCCAATGTGTACTCATTTTGGATCACTCTTGTGTGAATAACCCTTTTCTCAGGGGTTAAACAGAACCATTCATGCATGAGAAACTGCCGACATTATTATCTGTCATCCTGTGAATACTAAATTTTACTACAAGTTGGAAAATGGATCATGGCACAGTAAAGCATGTGTGGTTCAACAAAATAATATGTAGCTATCAGGTAAAATTATGACTACAATGTCGAGTACACTATGAAGCCTTAGCATAATGTCAGCAAAGACTGGTCAGAGCAATCTGCACGTTTAGTCCCTTTATTCATGATGTCGTACACTAAATGTAGCTTAAGCCATCTTCCGCGGAGTGAGAACTTATCAGATGTGTTCTCTTCCCCATCAAATGTTACTGCACATGGATAATACTTTGTTCTTGTGAGTGTTATTCATTAACACTACCCAACAACCAGTGACGCACAAACCAATTATTAAGGAACACATCCTACAAAATTCTGTAGAGGGTTGTTACATAGTGTACCGGCAACCTAAAGAGTTATCTAACAAGTTTCAGTTTCTCCGACCGAGATAAACAACTTCAAGAGCATCACAAGTGCACTTGTCCATAAGCAGTGTTGTGAGAGGTGGGAATGTTGTCCTTGTGTATAGGACCATATGCCTCATTGGAGGTCAGCTGAATGTCTTGTGAACTCTTGACCTCTCTTGCCACACCCACCTCCTCATAGGTGACTGGTGGCTGTATGGAGGATAGTGGGTCAACTACCTCATACACAACCTGTTCCTGCTGTGTTTCTCTTCTCTGCATGTTGAGGATAGACACATAAATTTGAAGGAAGGTGTAAATGCAGGTTTTAGATTACCTTTCGGCAACACATAAGTCGCTTTCTTTGCTTCCGTGATTCTCTGAAAAAAGATACATTTCAATAAGAGTGGTCATGCCCAGCTACCAGGGGAGCTTAGGTAGTTAAATTTACTCTCCCTATACCACACCCACTAATTTTGGTTAGTTGATTCATACCCCTGAGATGAGGGAGGGTTAACACACTTGACAGTAATGGGACAGACGAGCCACCCACTCAGGACCAGAAGTGAGAGGACAAAGGAAGCTATCAGTAGACCATCTCTAACACTCACTGTTCCACTGGGAGTCTGACACAAGGAGTCATCTCCTCTCACATATCCATCATCCTCTGAGAAATCTGATGACAAGTGAAATATACACTAATACACTTAATTAGGTTGCCAACCAACCTTACCATTTGCAACCACATATGCAAGGAATGCAAGCCATAGAACAGTCTCTAGAACAGGAATAGCTATCACAAGGAACAATGTTGGAAAACACCAGGCATTGCCTGCAGGGATTGAAACTCTCTGTCTATACAAAAACAGACTACAAACACAGACTACAAACACAGACTACCAACACTACCTTTTGTAGTTCTCTGGGAGAGTAGTATTACCACTACAACAGAAATTCCCACTCCAGCAATGAAGAACAAGAGTCCTATCACTATCATTGCAACGTTTGAAGTACTCAACTTTCCTGGCTGAGAGGCTGCATGAAAATGGAACCGATTTTAGTCACAGACTTAGCAAGATTTCTTTACCTTTTGCTTCAGTAGGTGTCTCTCCACTCCATGACATGTTAACACATGATCTTAGTACTGGTGAATCACTCAAGATGCAATAGTCTTGAGAAGTAGTGTAGTTTGCAGTACTTCCATTGGCAAGCCCAGTGTATGTTGAACACAGAGTGTCACCATTACAGCATATAGTGTTATTAGCCGGGAAAGCTGGGTTGTTACATGACAGTAGATCACCCGCTAAACAAACTGGAAGAAATACAAACATGGAGTAAATAATGATCATTTCCTCTCTGATGTAGACATCACTTTCAATAATCTCTGTTGATGGTGTCCAGCTACCATTATTCAGACATCTCCTGGTGTCACTTCCATTGATATGATAGTGTGCATTAGTGGTGGTGTAGGTAGCAATAGATCCCAGAGACACTCCATCAAATGTAACATTCCCTCCAGAGAATGAGTAGTTACCCACACCATTGGTAAAATTTGCCTCTGGAGTCCAATTAACGCCGGGTACCAGCAAATCATTTGGATCACAAACTGTCAGAAGGAACAAGAATTAGATAATGTACAGAATAAAACCTTGCCTCACTCACAAATGGATATGTCAGAGGCATCGATCCTCTGGGTGACACAACCCAGGACCTCTACAGCCACAGAATATGAGGTAGTGATGTTGTCAGAGGGAAAAGTGTAGCTGCAGTTGTCTCCAGTGCAGTTGCCAATATCAACTGTTCTCTCAACTCCAGATCCATTACTGATGATAACTCTGTAGTCTGCCTCTCTCCCTAGAACCTGACATTAAACCAAGAGTTAATTACTACCATTTGTATGAGAATGTCTTACATAAGCTCTTGGCCAGTTGACAATGATGGAGTCTACATCCAGTGACGTCACGGTGGACATTATATTGTACACATATTGATAGGTGTAAGGTTGATTTGCTCTCTCCATAGCTAGCAATGCAAGTATACATGAAAAATGACAGTGATACATCAGCTAGTGTCATGAAACATTAGAGTAACAGTATTCTAACCTCTTAAATTTGCTGTGTTCATTGCAATCTCTCCAGTCAGTGATCCATCACACGTGTCAGCTCTTACAGTAATGTCACTCTGACTGACATTGACATTGAAAGTGTACTGGTTTTAGATTACCTTTCGGCAACAGATAAGTCGCCTTCTTTGCTTCCGTGATTCTCTGAAAAAATGTACATGCTATGTTCAATAAGAGTGGTCATGCCCAGCTACCATGGGGAGCTTAGGTGTTAAATTTACTCTCCCTATACCACACCCACTAATTTTGGTTAGTTGATTCATACCCCTGAGATGAGGGAGGGTTAGCACACTTGACAGTAGTGAGACAGACGAGCCACCCACTCAGGACCAGAAGTGAGAGGACAAAGGAAGCTATCAGCAGACCATCTCTAACACCCACTGTTCCACTGGGAGACCTACACAAGGAGTCATCTCCTCTCACATATCCATCATCCTCTGAGAAATCTGATGACAAGTGAAATGTACACTAATACACTTAATTAGGTAGCCAACCAACCTTACCATTTGCAACCACGTATCCAAGGAATGCAAGCCATAGAACAGTCTCTAGAACAGGAATAACTATCACAAGGAACAATGTTGGAAAACACCAGGCAGTGCCTGCAGGGATTGAAACTCACTATCTATACAGACACAGACTACACAACACTACCTTTTGTAGTTCTCTGGGAGAGTAGTATTACCACTACAACAGAAATTCCCACTCCAGCAATGAAGAACAAGAGTCCTATCACTATCATTGCAACGTTTGAAGTACTCAACTTTCCTGGCTGAGAGGCTGCAATGGACAGGGAGATTTATAACCATAAGTGTTTAGTCCAAGAGAGCCCTTTACCTTCCATTATAGTGGGTATCTCTCCACTCCATGACATGTCAACACATGTTCTGACTACTGGTAGTGGTGAATCACTCACGATACAGTACTCTTGAGAAGTAGTGTAGGTAGCAGTACTGCCATTGGCAAGCCCAGTGTATGTCGAACATAAACTATTGCGATTACAACACAGCATGTTATCTAGCAGTGGCAGCAGTTGGATTGTTACATGACAGTAGATCATTCTGCAAACAAACTGAGAAAATAGAACGATGATTAATTGGTCTCTTTGGGTCACATGACATTACCTGCAACAATCCCTTGTGATGGAAGAACCCAGTTATCATTTCCACATCTGCTCGTGAATGTTTGACTTCCATTAACAAGGTAACGTTCATTGGTGGTGTAGGTAGCAGTAGATCCCAGAGACACTCCATCAAATGTCACATTCCCTCCAGAGAATGAGTAGATACCCAGACCCCCTTGAAACATAGGAGTTTCACTCCAACCAACGTTAGATATCCGCAAATCATTTGGATCACAAACTGTCAGAAGGAACAAGAATTAGATAATGTACAAAATAACACCTTCCCTCACTCACAAATGGATATGTCAGAGGCATCGGTCCTCTGGGTGACACAACCCAGGACCTCCACAGCCACAGAATATGAGGTAGTGATGCTGTCAGAGGAAAAGGTGTAGCTGCAGTTGTCTCCAGTGCAGTTGTCTTCAGTGACAATATCAACTGTTGTCTCAACTCCAGATCCATTACTGATGACAACTCTGTAGTCTGCCTCTCTCCCTAGAACCTGACATTAAACCAAGAGTTAATTACTACCATTTGTATGAGAATGTCTTACATAAGCTCTTGGCCAGTTGACAATGATGGAGTCTACATCCAGTGATGTCACGGTGGACATTATATTGTACACATACTGATAGGTGATAAAGGTTGATTTGCTCTCTCCATAGCTAGCAGAGCAAAGACATGATCGTTAAAAGTTGAAACTTATACATGAGCTAGTGCAATGAAACACCACACCACATTAAAGTAACAGTATTCTAACCTCTTAAATTCACTGTGTTCGTTGCATTCTCTCCAGTTAATGTGTTATTACAGGTGTCAGCTCTGACAGTGATGTCACTCTGACTGATATCGACATTGAAAGTGTACTGGGTCTGAGTACCAGGTGTGGTGATGACTGAACTACCATCCATGACCATACAGTCTCCAGATGACTGGCAATCAGAGGTGGGTGGAGTCAGGGTCAACACATACTGAGACACAGTGCCACCACAACTGATGACAGGTTCACTCCAGCTCACATCCAGAGTACAGCCATCATTGTTAAACTCAGCTATGTTGACAGTAGGTGACTGCGGAGCTGAGGCACTTCCTAAACAAGAAAATGTCTGAGGCAAGCATAAGAGTTTGAGGCACAGTCGTACCTACAATACAGATGTTGTCTGTACCAACTGGGTTGCCACCAATACCATCTGTACATCCAACCATAGTTTCATTGAGATTTTCTGTAATTGAGGCCACACTCAGAGAAGAGCTAAAGTTGTTTGCACTGCCTTCAGTTTGAGATATTCTAAACCTCTCATCTGGTGGATTGCATGGGGTTTGATCTGGTGAAAGCGCTGAGATAGTTACATGTTCTGTCAGGCTCTCCAGGTGGACTGAAGGTCCAGATGGTGGCTCCACCGTCTACTACACAAGTGAATATGATATTATCTCCAGGACATATCCCATCTAGATTGTCCAGTTAACTGGCTCACTGTCCCTGAAATTATTGTTCCACTATTCAAAATTGGCAGAGTAACCAACAGATCTGTACACATACTTTACCTAAAAACAAAGCAAAGACCCAGAATCCAGACAACCAAAGTGAGATACTCATCCTTTAATGCTTTAGAATTTAACTCCTCACAAAGGGGTTAAAGATTTAATTAGCCACTCAGGAATGTGTGTAGGCAACTATATACTTCAACAGTCATGGAAATTCCAGGCACATTGCTATGAATAACTGTTGAATTCCCTGCTAAGTTCAATGGCCAATTTCATGTGGTGCCAAAAAGCACTGAAAATTCTGTTTTGCAGTTTCCACAAACATGTAAGGATAAACATTCTAAGAAAATAACAGACACATCTGACATGTGTTCACACGGCTATCTAAATACACCATCACAGCTGCACTTGTCCATAAGCAGTGTTGCGAGAGGTGGGAATGTTGTCCTTGTGTATAGGACCATATGCCTCATTGGAGGTCAGCTGAATGTCTTGTGAACTCTTGACCTCTCTTGCCACACCCACCTCCTCATAGGTGACTGGTGGGGGGAGGGGAGGGGGAGAGGAGGAGGTGGGGCCAGACGACCTGCCCCTCACTCTCTGTATGAGGTACAGTCCCACCACTCCCAGTAGAACTCCAATAGTTAGAAACACAAGACTGCAAACAATGCTGGCAACCACTGTTGCAGTTTGACTGTCGTCTTTTTCTGGAGATGCATTCTTCTGGTTTGCACTCTATGAGAAAATATAATGCATGCACTAACCATTTTACTTTGAGGTGTAATACAACCATTGATTATCTCCACACATTGAGGAGTGGTTCCATTCCAGAGGCCACTAGACAGACATTCTCTGGTAGTGTCTCCCTCTAGACTATAGCCATCATCACAGAAGTAGACTGCCACTGATCCTACACTGTCTCCACTGTAACACACCCCACCACCACTCACTGACCCACACACTCTGTTCTCCTCAACCAGAGAGGGAGACAAGTCCCTCAATGAACAATCTGGTACACAAGGAAAGACCAGTCATTGAGAGATGAGGTGAGACTGGGAGTTGTCTCACTCACAGACTGGTCTCTCCAGACACACTGTCTGTCTAGTCACACAGCCAGCAGTCTCCACAGACACTCCAAACTCCCCTCTACTGCCGGCTGCTGGGTAGTAGGTGTGGCTGCATTGAGTGGAGCTACAGTTGACAGCTCCCACTCTCTCCCTCACTCTAGACCCCACACCATCATCTATCACCACTGTGTACTCTGGCCCTCCTGGATTGTTCCGCTGTTACAAACAAGAGGTTTTAACAGATTGTTTGCTACCATACTTGTTACCGGTATTGGTGTCCAATTGACTTCAATGGCTCTCAGTGACCCATCAACTGGACTATACATGTAGAGAGCACTGCATCGAGTGTCAAGTGTTCCTGGGATCAAACATGTTTGTAAGCAGAGCATTATATATTGCAGAGCTCCCTCTGCCCATACATCTATGTCTAGTACTATATGTCCCAACAATTTCTAGTCTACCGTACTGTCCTAAGTTAATATTGTATAGGGAGCTGGTGTCTCCAGTCAGTGATCCACCACATGTATCAGCTCTGACAGTGATGTCATAGTCCTGACTAGTCACAGTGAGACTGTACTGGGTCTGAGTACCAGGTGTGGTGATGACTGAACTACCATCCATGACCATACAGTCTCCAGATGACTGGCAATCAGAGGTGGGTGGAGTCAGGGTCAACACATACTGAGACGCAGTTCCACCACAACTGACGACGGCCTCACTCCATTCCACACTCACCACACACTCTTCTCCTCCTCCCACATCTCTCTCTGAGACGGTGGCTGAGAGAACTTGCACACCAGTTGCATTTCCTGTGATTTTCAGTCGAACTAGATAGCTAGTAAAAAAACAATTCTACTAAGATTATATAGCTAATTATACCTAGAATGCATATGGTCTTAGAGCCAATGATGTCAGTAACATTATATGCCATCAGTACATTCCACTATTGTTCCATTGAGATCCTCAGTTATTGAGACAACACTCAGAGAAGAGTTGGCAGCAGTCTCACTGCCTTCAGTTCGAGATGATCTAAACCTCCCATCTGGTCCACAAGTGTCTGGATCTTGGGCACTCACTGAGATATATACACACTCCATCACTTCCTCCAGGACTGACACTCCAGCGGGTAACTCCACTGTCTACTACACAAGTGAATCTGACATCATCTCCAGGACATATCTCATCTGGTCCATTGAACTGACTTAGTATTCCTAAATTGTGTTAGCTATAGTTATGCTCCCAATTTCCTATAACCTCAGACACTTTACCTGAGAAAGAAGCACAGACACAGAGTGCAGGCAGCCAAAGTGTGCTCATTTTGGATCACTCTTGTGTGAATAACCCTTTTCTCAGGGGTTAAACAGAACCATTCATGCATGAGAAACTGCAGACATATCTGTCAGTCAGTGAATACTAAATTTTACTACCAATTGGAAAATAGATCACAGCACAGTAAATCATGTGTGGTTAAACAAAATGTGTATCAGTTAAAAAGTATGAATACAATGTCGAGTACACTATGAAGCCTTAGCCTAATGTCAACAAAGACTAGTCAAAGCAATCTGCATGTTTAGTCCCTTTCAGGGTGTCGTACGCTGACTGTAGCTTAAGCTAGCTCCACTGAGATGAGATGTGTTTTCTTTCTCCATCATATGTTACTGCGCATGGATAATACTGAGTGTCATATTTACACTACCTAACCACCAGTGACTCACAAACCAATTATTAAGGAATACATCCAACAGAATTGGTAGAGGGTTGTTCACAAGTTTTATGTATATACTGGAATGTTAATCTGGGTCATTATTGAGTTTAAGCATTCTCTTTATTAACTCCTCTCATTGGGGTTAATGGCTGCATGCACAAATGTGTGTTGGTTATGGTGTTAGAACTATGCACATAAACAATCACGGGCCTATAGCAACAGTGTAACAGCAACCTACAGAGCTATCTAACAAGTTTCAGTTTCTCCGACCAAGATAAACAACTTCAAGAGCATCACAAGTGCACTTGTCCATAAGCAGTGTTGCGAGAGGTGGGAATGTTGTCCTTGTGTATAGGACCATATGCCTCATTGGAGGTCAGCTGAATGTCTTGTGAACTCTTGACCTCTCTTGCCACACCCACCTCCTCATAGGTGACTGGTGGCTGTATGGAGGATAGTGGGTCAACTACCTCATACACAACCTGTTCCTGCTGCGTTTCTCTTCTCTGCATGTTGTGGATAGACACATAAATTTGAAGGAATGTGTAAATGCAGGTTTTAGATTACCTTTCGGCAACACATAAGTCGCCTTTCTTTGCTTCCGTGATTCTCTGAAAAAAGATACATTTCATGTTCAATAAGAGTGGTCATGCCAGCTACCAGGGGAGCTTAGGTAGTTAAATTTACTCTCCCTATACCACACCCACTAATTTTGGTTAGTTGATTCATACCCCTGAGATGAGGGAGGGTTAGCACACTTGACAGTAGTGAGACAGACGAGCCACCCACTCAGGACCAGAAGTGAGAGGACAAAGGAAGCTATCAGTAGACCATCTCTAACACCCACTGTTCCACTGGGAGACCTACACAAGGAGTCATCTCCTCTCACATATCCATCATCCTCTGAGAAATCTGATGACAAGTGAAATGTACACT
>CASHTH010001651.1:0-11708 GCA_030341885.1 Geodia barretti
ATCTGTATGTTACAAGCTCATATAAGTATTTGCACCAGAAACGACAAGAAATATCCTCGAGCTCTGCCCTCAAACCATGGCCGCTCAACAGTGCCATTTACGGCGTGATCATTGTGCACAACCCACCAGTGTAACACACGCATGCATTTATTTCTTGCTTCCTAGAAGTAAGCGAATACTAATTAGCACATTGGCTTGTTAACTTACTTTCACGTCATAGCTTTTGAAAGCCGTAGTTATACGAAAATCGTCTTTTTTAAAATGAACCCAGTGTAGCGATGAACCTGTTGGTAGCTATCGCTCTTTCGTTGTCTCGTCGCGCGTGGTTGCAGAAAACGTGGTAACAGACAGACAGACAAACTTACCTACCAAGTACAGTAACCCTCGCAGCGCATGCGCGCCGAGGGTTAATAATAGCCTGTGATTATTCAGATAAGTGCATGAGTTTTATGAGGTGCAACAAGGATGCCTGCTGCAGCCTTGTTTACTAGAATGGTGTGGCTCACAACCTCGTTACCGCCATAATCAATAATAATAAAAATGAATATCAGCCAATGTAGTGACTAAAGCTCTAGGGTTATATATGTAGCCATTACCAATGACACCAATAAACTACTAGCATCAAAGGAAGTGAGGTAAGGTTACTGTGCAAAAGATTACAGTTGTCAGTGCCCCTCTGATGTAATGTCTTTACTCCCTTAGTTTTCTGCACAAGGTTTTTCAATTTTAATTTTTACAAAGTTCCTAACTATTCCAACATGCACCGTGGAAAATTTGTTTTTGTACACGCACTCTGCCTATAAAAAAACCACATGCAAGCATAAATTATTAGTACACATGTGAAGATTCTTATTATAGTGTTTCTCACAGTCATCATCAACGATGAGAATCTCGGTCTCAGCCCGGGAGATGGGGATGATGGGATCGCTGGCAGTGAGACGGAGTGTGTACCTCTCCATAGGCTCCAGGGCAAAGTCATCATTAGTGATGTCAAACGTGACCACAGCAGGGAATGACGTCAGGTTCCTGTCAACATTCTCTCCTGATGCTCCTGGCTGTCTTCCAGGTCCTTTTTAAAGTGGACACAACAAAGACACCTATCAAACACATACACTGCAAGAACTAAAAATATGCACTCAATGAACCACTATACAGTCATCCTGATCAACTGAGCGTGAGCAATGGAAAGGCTATCACAATAACCAAATGAGGCTACAATGATACTCCTAGCAACAACTCGGTCAGGCTAGCACAGCAAGCATTGAGATCACCTTTTCCCTTTTGTTTTATACTTAACGACCACTCCCCCTCCTCAAAAGAAGGGAACCCTAGGTTCCATATAAGAGTTCTATATACCACACCATAAAGCGCTACCCACATTGAGCGGACTGCTCCGTGCATTAAGTGTCTAATGACAGTAGACCATGTCCCAATGGATATCAGGACCACCTTTGACTCAATTGGTGTTCCACAATTAAGTGCAACTTACATACTCACTCTTTGAACTATGTACCTTGCTTGCTTTACTCTAGGTGGTTGGTTTCACCGCAAGACGAAGAGTGGTTGATTACAGTATGCACTGAGCCAACTAGTTAACCCTCGGCGCGCATGCGCAGCGAGGGTTACAGTAGTCGTTTTGTCTGTCCGTCTGTCTGTCGACGCTCATTCTGGCACTACAGGCTACGAGGCGGCCCATTAGCGATACCGGCGGATTCAGAACTACGGGAGCCTGCAAAATTATTAGGCGATTTTCCTGAAACGATTCGTTCGAGAGATATGCCGTGAAAACAAGCGAAAAAGCCAAATCGCACTGGGCTTACCGCGACCTGATCCACTCGCTCTGTGTACCTTGGGGGCTCAGGAAGTCACAACGAATAGCATGTATCGACTCCCGTATGCTATCTACTACTGTGTAACTAGCCCGTGTCTGACTCTCCGCGGGCTACTATATAGCGGAAGACCACAAGTAAACACATACAAGTAGCCGGCCCAGCCCATCAATTAGCAGTATCGCGCATGTGCAGTTCGCCGAGGGTTTGCACTTTAGTGCTTTTCATTCCACTTTGATCGTTTGAAGTGTTTATACAAGCCTGATATGCCTGAACCCATACCTGCACCTACCACTGGACTACATGCCATGAAGCACTCAAAACTATGATTATTTTGTATATACACTCAATGGGATACCAAGGCGATGGATAAACATGTGCACGAGAAACTGACCTCCAGAGATCTGAACAGAGAAAATGCCTCCTGGGAAGTTGCTTGGTCCATCAACCACAACTCTCCCTACACCGTCATCCTCCATGAATGTATAAGATTCAACTCTGAACCCAACATCACCTGCGCAAGGAAAAATTGATCCAGTAGTTGTAGCCAACATCAGTATACAAGAAAGAGAGAGTGCATTGCAGACCATAATCATATCTCCACAAAGAAAAGGTGGATTACGTACTTTATTACTCAAAACCTGTTCTTTACATAATGCAAGGTGCGTTAGTAAGTATATACCGAATCCTTCATCATCCTCAATGATCAATTGAGCATTACTACCAAACGCCACTCTCCCATCAGAGACAGCGGCCAGAGACAGTGTTGCAACTTCATCTGGTTCCTCTGATTTAGTGTCGTCTACTGGAGTGAGGAGGAAACTTCTGCTTTCGGGACTGTTGCTGGCCATGAAATTGACTTTAAAGACATCATTCACGGGAGTGGATAGTGACAGGTATGCCAATGGTGCTCCAGGAGTCAAATCTTTGATGAGAGAGATGCAGTTTAAGAATATCATAAGTGCACCCCCCATTTACTTTTTGTACACATTTAAGAGTGCTCTGCCTATAAAGCTATATGTCATGGACTGGAGTCCCTCAGCTAATAGCTATGTTGTTACGTACATACTCACTAGCCATGTGGGTGTTTAGCCATGTACTCATGTATTGACCAAAAGTTCTTGGCTGCTAACCCTGTGGAATATTCCCCTCTTCCGGAAGGACAAAGCCACTCTTGGCAAAGGGAAGTGCTCTCACTGACTGGCTACTACCGGTGAATGACTTGGCCAACTCTCTTGCCAGTTTCTAATCCTTTCCTCTCATTGGAATGAGGGCCGAGTTGGTGCATTATGCCTTGTCATGATGGACAGCACAAGTGCAAAGCAACAGTTACCAAGCGGTTATCCCTTAGAAATCGAGTATTTCTTGGTGAAGATCACATTTGGCAGTCTAGGTACAGTGGCTTCCTACTGAACTGCACCAACATAGCTAGACCTTAGGCAAATTCAAAACTACCGGCAGAGCAAGCAGGCTAAAACACCAAAGAATCCCAAATCACATGTCAATCGTGGTATACATATAATACCTTAAGGTTACTTTTAATTGTGACTACTAATTTTAGCGACATTAGCGAGAATCTGTGTGCGCCAACATTTGTATTGCGCATGTGCGTGCATACCACGGAAACAAAGCCTTGAAAAGCTTTGTGGTTCTACTTTAGGTCAGCTGGAGCACAGGAGAAGAAGGATGAAATTTGATACACGCACAAACTTTGACTGGTTGTCATCATAATTATATACATACATACATTATTGTACACAAAACAATGTGGGGACAAAAATCGCTACAATTAGTACACGCCAAAAATAATCTGTGAAAATTAGTAGCTGCAATTAGTATATAGTAACTTTAAGGTATTTTTAGGGACAAAGCTTATGTAGGTAAGAAGGTAAAAAGCTTGAAGTTGTGTTGAGAATGGATGTACGTTATATGTATCCACTTTGCACAGAAAGAATTGCAGGAATTAAAAATGAGCCTTGAAACACTGAATTAAATGCACAGCAATGGGATAAAGACTACTTACAGTAACTGATATTAACCTGTCGTCACAACCACGTAGAAATTACTGGCAATTCCGTGGTCTAAGGAGAGGATCACCATGATATTTTCAGGCTCGCGTAGTCTGAAGCCATTGCTAATGCTCATTGGCCGCCTCATACTCCACAGTACCAGAATAGCTAGCGGACAGACAAACAGACAAACAGACGGACAGACCAAGTTTCATTAACCTCACTGTGCATGCATGCCAAGGGTTAAAAGTAATTATGGCTAGTATATATTAACCTGCTGTCACATCCACGTAGAAATCAGTGGCAATTCCGTGGTCTAAGGAGAGGGTGATCATCAGGGACATATTTTCCTGAGTGGTGTATACCGACTGACTGAAACTCACAGTCACACCTGGAGAATTTAACAAAAATACTGTGACAAATGGAAGTATACTGCACTTTCTGATGCATGGTCTGCAGGTTTGGAAAGGAGTCTCACAATTGAGCATTCTTTGTTTTCACTCACGTTCTGATCGCTAAAGTTTTCCGTGGTTAAGTTTGTACTTCTAGATCGGAAAAGAGTTTCAATTCGAGGGTGTTGCATGTTTCATGCACAATAAATACGGGAGTATTGGGCACCTGAGTGGCTTAACATAAATCCATGGAAATCGGGAGAGTTAGCGAGTACCACTGGCTTACACTCCTGCTTTTGCAAAATGCATTGAGCAACACTTACCATCATTATCAACAATTGTCACGTTTGCTTCGGCAAATGTCTGCGGGTCTGTTTGGCTCTGTCCACCGACATTGATTCTGTCCTGAAACTCTTCCAGAGGAAGTAGACCGAGTCGGAATGTGCGGTCGTCTTGCAAAGCTATCTCATCGTCAGGATTACTGATCATGGGAAACAGTATGCCTTGCTCTCCAGCCATGACTGTCAGCATCTGCTGAGGCGCACCCTCTGTACAGGAATAACACAGCAGCAATACCAGATGCCTATACACACAGGACTTCGAGAGGTTCGTATTGTAAATATAAGACTAGTGAGGCCAGTGCTCGTTTGATCACAAGGATGAATAGCAACATAGGGTGCTTGGTTGAAAACAAGCTATAGGCAGAGATGGAATTGTCATAAGATATCATACTATGGCATGGACTATATATCGTTCTCACAGAGCAAGAACGCTCATGCACTATTATAATAATTCTAACCTTGGATAAAGAAGAGTGAGAAATCTCTGATGCTATCTCCATTGACCTGTACTCTGACCCCTGCCATGTTTCCCTCCTCAAGAATATATTCACTGGACTCAAACCCAACCTGAACAGCTGTGTAGGTAGAGGGAGGAAAACAATAGTGAGTGATTATTCAGATACGGTAGGCAGAGTGCATAAGTTTTATGAGGTATAACAAGGATGCCTGCTGAAGCCTTGCTCGCTAGAATGGGGTGGCTCACGACCTCATCTTACCGCCAGAAACAACAGCAAATGTAGTGACTGAAGCTCTAGGGTATAGCCATTACAAATGACACCAATAACAAACTGCTAGCATCAAAGGAAGTGAGGTATATAAGGTTAAAGGCAACAGACAGCAAAAGGCTTTTTAATGTCAGCACCCTCTGTTGTAATAGCCACGTACCTATTTTTGGCTCACTTTACTGCCTTACCTTGGCTCACTTTACTGGCTTAAACCAGCATGTAGTTACCGTGTAATCAGAGTCTAACAATTATAGAGTGAGAGTTTCACGTTGTTCGCTCTGGCTTTCCTAATGATAAGACAAGCTCAGAGCGCGAGCGCAAGAGCTAGCGAAACGGCAGATCGACGCGCGGTAGTGACTCCGCCCTTCGTTTGCGTGATGGTCTGCGCATGCACAAGTACGATGCATCGATGTGGATTCAGTTGTTGATCTTGTTGTTTACGTGTACATTTTGTTTTGTTTTCTTGTTGAATCTGTAGGTTTACTATTTATCCTGTAGTAAACTTTGTCGAGGTTTACTACAGGAAATAGTAAACCTCTGATTTGCAATCTGATTGATAAATTCAAACCTAGCTCACTCTTACAAAGTTGAGGAAAGCAGTGTAAACAAATGGAATAGTAGAAAACAGTGGGAATTGTCATAGAGTCGATAACAGTGGTCACTGTTATAGAGTCAGTTTTCCCATTAATTAAAACACTATCTTACTAGATCATAACCATAGAATTAGCAAGCAAAGCAAGCAACATACACATTGGACATGTGGAGCATTATTACTTGACATAAAGGTCTTGCATGGCAGAGTAAACACCAGATAAGCAGAAAAAAGACTCTCAGCACTGACACAGGAGAGCTGGAGTCTTTCATAGTGTTTACACACTACTGTGGTCCATTACGGAATGTACACTGAGACAGCTGGAGATTAAAATCCTAGGTTTTGTGGGGGAGACACTTCCTGGTGGTGCACAGGCAGAGGGCAGAGAATCCAACTGTGATGCTTGGATGAGTCGGCAGTGCAAAACCATGAATTTATTTTGTATAGAGGAAAAAGTCAGGTTCACTACTCAGGAATAGATAAAGTGTGCTCGGATATGGCTCTGACAAATGAAGACCATAGTATATAGCTCTAACCAAGAAGTGACCCTGCACTGCTTTGTTTTCCCTGAGAGTGAAAGCTTGTTGACTATTCTTATCCTTCAGAAATGAAGTTGGAAGCTTGCAGGTGATGAAGCTGGCTTGAGTATTCTGCATGTAACAGAGAGGCCGAATAGGGTAGTTTACATTGGTCAACTGTCATCCTGGCTCTCCACTCAGCTGAGATTTATTTATTTCAAGTGTTAAATTTTGGCCCCATCAAATAAACATGGTAATCTCCTTACTATATATAGCCATCATTGGTCACTCCTTCTGATTTTGGCTCAGGAAGGACATGACTTGCCACACCTTTTAACCACAGAGGAATGAATATGTAAGAAGGAATAGCTATAGGCAGGACACTTGGCTGGCAAAAGGAGTGAAAACGAAGTGGGCTTCTAGGGCTATGTTGCTGAAAAGAAAGCCTGTACTGAACAACGGCAATGTATAAACAAAGTTTCTAAACATTGTTTTCGTCACACCTTGGACAACTATTGACATGCCAACTTTAAAGTACTCACACAGGGTACGAATGAACACTGTGCACCCTACACAGTGGCGTATCTGGGGGGTTCCATGGCATTTCAGTCCAAGTGTTATGTACAAAAACTAACGATGCGATTTTGGTACATACCTAGGATGATTTATAATTATACTGAGAACCTAACAGCCTGGCAGAAGAAGAGCTCGCGGAAGGTCTCATAATGCAGCTCTTCATGCTTCGCGCATTGGAATCACCTTTTCTCGAGTTCTAGATATCCGCCACTGCCACACGAGAAAAGGGGTGCAAGGTTTACAAAATTTGTCATATTTCTCATAATCTAATGCTTATGCATTAACCAGCATGACTTACTGTCGATATTGTCTGTGATGATGATGGTTGCTGTCCCCGTGCCAACAGTTATGGTGCCATCTTCAGGAATGATAGTGACAGTGTAAATCTCATCAACCTCAAATGCCACGTCATCGTCCGTGATGTTGAAGGACACAGTTTGCAGGAGTTACGACTGTCGTATTGATAACAACTTCTGATGGTTGAACACTTTCCAGGTCAAAAGTTGGAACTGCAGATATGTGTGAAAATTTAATGGACAGTTTAATGCGACAGAACTCGTCATTTGTTTGTAAACCCATTGTTAAGTGAAAAGCAGTCTCGCTGCTAATGTGTGGCTAAACATGTGTGTCTTCCATGCGGTAGCATAGGTAAAATAGCCATGCATTACTGTTGTAGATTTGAAACCAGGTCCCTTGCTTGCTGATATCTTAGCTGGTAGATTGGTTGCCTGGACTGCAGAGTGTCGTGGGCACTCAGGGCAGCTCTTTTTGCTAAGTGAGTATATAGCATTGGGGGGGGCACTTAGCCACTCATTTTGAAGTAATGTTTTTCACTGACGCACTGAATGGGCAAAACCAGATCAAATTCAGCAATTGCTCGTAATTTTATTGATAACTACAAATGAAGCAGTTTCAAACCCTATATATGGGGGCATACGTAGAACTGAGCGTGTAATATCACCATTTGCCACCTAATAGCCTGTATTGCCAAAATATTAGTATAATAAGAGACAGACTTACAGAAAATAATTCATAAGATACCTGCACTTACACCTTTGAACCAATAATGCTCTCACAATGCCAAACAATGGCGCAGGTGTGCCCAAGGTGTTTGTGCTGACACTGCCACTAGCATGTCTACGGTGTCTCTGCTAATGGATAACAGCACTCCATTTCCAGGACCACAGGCCATAGAGGAACACTCTTGTGTCTACCAGTAATCCACACTCAATTCAAACATCATTCCTGCCTTCACCCAGTCTATTGTTGATCACAATACATTAAGAGATGCTGTTTTAAAGACTTGGCTGTCAGGTGGAGTGTTTACCGAGCATGTTCTTTAGCAGGAGGAGTGAGTATTCAAAGGCTTTATACAGAAGCCTTCTTTGCTTGCCAGTAATACTACGTAGGACTACTCTAGTTGAGCGAAGTATTAAGGTGTTGCCTTAGATTTTTGGCACATTAACTTTAACATGAAAGAGATTACTTGGTTTATGATCACGAATCTATTATGCATTGGCAACGCCTGTCGGTTATCATAACAGTATTTACTGAAAAGAGGAGTCAGTTTCTACCCTTGGCAAACAGAACCAAAATAGCAATTATGCCAAGATGGAAACCTAGGATTGTGAGCACAAAGGCAAGGAGTGGTGGGATAAGGCACTGCCTATAGACCACTATGTACCTATCAGCAACTTTAATTGCACGGTTATAGGCATGGGAGATGGCAGCTGGGCTAGTACATCAGAGCTAGCTACTAGATGTTGCGTCACATAACCAGGGCGACTCGGTGACTCAGACTATCAAGAAAGTATGTAGCTAGCTATGACTTGGAATAAGTGTGTCATAAAAAGAGCTCAGCGTAAATTTACCTCCAAAACATCGCTGTTTTTCAAATTAGTTCTGAAATCAGGGGTAAGTCCGTCACAAAGGTGTTATTTGGATTTTTGTCATCCAGATTTTCATGCATTATGGACATGCACTAACACAGATCGCATCACCCCAGCTAACCCAGCTGCGCATGTGTCAACGAGGTTTCAGGAGGCAAATCAACCAAAATAACTCTGCACTCTAGGTGAGTGGGTGTGAGTGAGTGCTCTACCAGCTGAGCTACCAGGGCAACTCAACAGGTATGGTTCACGCAGGGTGACAACGGTGTCAGGTACATGCAATGGGATTCACCGTGAAGAGAAACTTATTACGTAGCTAAGTTGTATGCTTTTCATTTTGGAAGTCAAAACCACTGCCACTGCCAATACATGTTTGCACCTGCCCATGATAAAAACATGCAGTGAACTTCTCCATTATGGTGGCTAAGTTTTATAATGGAATTTTCATACATACCTGCAACAACTCTGACATTGAATCCTGCAGATCCTTCAATGGACACATTGCCAATACCACTCTCTTCAGAAAAGACATACTCGGACATAGATAGACTCACCACCCCACCTGAGATAGGTCAAAGGTAAACAGTGTACTATGTCAACCATACATTCTTTGGCACAGATAAGCACATGGAATAGTGACTCCAGTAGTGCAACAGAGAATAACATACCTGTGCACACAAAGTTCTCATTTGGCTGGCTGTCTGCACTGCACGCAGCCACACAATCCCCACTCAGATTGTAGAAATTGCAGCAGCTATCACTATCGAAATCATAGCATTTCATGTCTCCTTCATTGCATGCTTCATCACAGGCTAAAGAAAATGCAACACGTCAGGTTACGAATCTCAGCTCAGCTATTGGTAACTTACCAAGACAGTGATTGATGTTGTCATACTTGGACATCATATCAGGGGTTAGTTGGTTTGCTAGAATATGAGTGGGACTGAAGCATATACTGCAGTCGGTACGATTCGGTGATGTTAGATTAGCATCGGCGACATCCGTACGCAGGTTTTCTGTGCTCCCATCGACAAAGTTTATCCACTTGCGTTCAGTACTATCGCAGGAGAACTCAAACTGCGACACGCTCGACGCCGGGCACCGCTCCCCTACACACCTGTAAAGAACCACTGCCGAGAATCCGTTAAAAGAACCCCTGACGTTGCCCGACGCCAGGCACACATAATTCACTTCAAGGACAGTTATATTCGGAGATATTGAGGCATCCCCTCCCTGGAAAGTGGATGATATCAGGCCCTCCAGTACGGTGTTGCTGGGAAGTTTTTCACATTGCGAACTGCCTATATGAACGCTGCTGCTGCAGCAGACCAGGAGAAGGGTAAGGAGAAACGCTTCAGGATACCTCGGCATTTTCCCCACTAGTTAATCCACTCCGAACCGACGGCCGACTTAGACTAAAAAAAGTTGCAACGCCGCGCCGCTTGGCCCTGCGTACTTCGTCCCCAGTCTGCTTTTTGTGTAGTCTCGTTCCCACTTTTAATTAAATGCGCGCGCGGGGGAGAGGGTCTGGCCAATGGACCATCCGTGCCGGAATGCAGGCGCGCATTCCATGCTTTTTTGTGACGGCTGATCAACCGCAACGCGCTGATTACCGTCACTCACGACACGTGCGCAGTCATCACGCAGAAATTCATCCACGCGGGCAGTTGCACGCACATTGCGCTTCAGTGACCTATTGCCTGGGCAGGCTCAGCCTTGGCTTCAGCTTAGCGTTTGAGAAGGGTAGCGGACAGGAGAATAGCTATACAGCTAACACAAGTAGCGTAGTTGAGCCACGCCTTCTTGTGCGATTTGCGCGAGCGCCAAGTATGCAAATTAGCGCCTACAGGTAACGGTGCAAGTCAAATACAAAAAGCCCACGCCCACGCTAGCAAAAAAAAACATCCTGATCCAAGCAAAATAGGTTGGCAGCACTGTAAGCATCAGTGTCGACGTTGCTCTCTTGCTGTACTTGGTTACTGTACTTGGTTTGTAAGTATGTCCGTCTGTCTGTCTGTTACCACGTTTTCTGCGACTGTGAGAGAAATTGGCCTTTTCGCGCTCTAGCTTTGCAACGGAGCATTTCCAGAGAAAACCGCACAATATTTCTGACCTTCATTGCCCGTTAACAGGTATAGCTAGTATCGTTTGTGAGACGAAAAAACATTCGAGAAGTGAGATGTTGAGTAACAGACAGACAACCCAACTAAACCCTCGCTTCGCATGCGCGCCGGGGGTTAATGACGCCACGATGTCCCCACCGCAGAGATTCCATGTCAATTGTGGAGTCATTTGTGATACTGCTTTTTAACAGAGTCAATAGAAAAGGTTACAGGCCCGTCATCCTGACTGAATCTTTGGACTAGAGCTGGGATGTCTGGTGTTTGTAAACAGCGCATTGGCCATAAATTCAACCTCAGGGAATCGTTTCTCTATAGATTCACCCACTTTCAAAATAATAGTTGTATATACATTTGCATGTATCTTGCATCCCCCTACTGTCAAGAAAAGCTTGATCTTGGCAATCTTGGTAATGTTTTATTAGGGTATGTGCATGTGCGTAAAACGCAGACAAAGATTAACTGCTCGCCTCGCCAAATATGTGCTGGTAGTTCTGGTGTTATATTCTCGTCTTCCATCTCCACACTTCCTCAATGCCACTCAAGCAGGCTAGATTCGAATGAACAGCATGAATATGCTTTACCAGTGATGACAGTGATTGCGCATATACATATATATACCCACTTTAATTGACAGTTGGATTGTTCACAATAACAAAATTTACCAATTATAGAGTACACTTAATTAATGGGGAATACACAGCTCTCTCCCAACAC
>CASHTH010001652.1:0-32629 GCA_030341885.1 Geodia barretti
AGGACAAGGGTGACGAGGGCAGCTATACCAGATTGGAGGGCACAGATCTTTCAGACTGTTCATCTGCCTGTTTTAAGCTCAAAATAGCTTGGTAATAGATTAATATCTTGCCATCCGAAAAACAGATTGCGCCGGCACAACTTTGCGCTCGGAATACGAGCGCATGTATTGTACTGCTAATTTACTATATAACATGTTGAGATCGATACACGCCCCGCCTTGCAAAACTCTGGTGCCTCCAAGTTACGCAGAGCAAGCACATCTCAGTGCCTAGAGAGTGTACATCTAGAGGTAAAGCCCATGCTAATTTGCATATTGGCTGGTTTTCCCGCCGTAACCTCCCGAATGCAGCAGTTTCAGAGAAAACCCACATAGTTTTCGACCTTTATATCCGACGCTGAATACGTGGTAATCGTTTGTGGGAGCAATTGATTGCTCGTTGAAGTGAGATAGCTCGCATACAGACAGACAGACACACACGACAACTACCTAACCCTTGCTGCGCGTGAGCGCCGAGGTTAACAATAACAGCCTCATAGGAATCTTACCATAGAAAGGAGAGGCAACGGCGGTTTAGGCCAAACCAAAGTCACCCAGTCAAGGTGTTCGATATATAATTATCATCTAGAGGGCAACAGATGCTTCAGGGATAATGGACGCACAATGGCGTACATGGATTCTCTCAGCTTCATTAATCCCCTTCATGCAAAGATTTCCTAACGTACTTTTTCGCTTCCAACAAGACAATCATCCAACACACCAAGTAGAGTGGCAAGGAATTCCTAAGCATTAATGGGTGGCGTACACCCGCTGAATGTCTGGACCTCACCCTACTGAACGGCCTACAGCTCTATTTGACATACCAAGTGAACCTAGAAACAAGGACAACTGGATTAATGGAATCGTCTGTCTGGTGGTGTTGTGTGTCGACGCTATTCTGGCACTACAGGCTACGGGGTGCGAATGAGCGATACCAACGGCTTCATAACTACCCGACCTGAAAATTTATAGGCGGATTTCCCTGAAATTACTGCGTTCGAGAGATATCTGTGAAAACAGCGAAAAAGCCAAATGCACATTAGCACTGGCTTACCGCGACCTGATCCGCTCGCTCCTGTGTCAGGAAGTCACAAATCTTTCGAGTGAAAAGCTCACACGTAATCAATGCAAGTGTTCATTGACCATCCCACAAGGTGATACCAATTTTCATTGAGAAGAAGTTGGCAGCAGTGGACGATGAAATCCATCGTCAATAGCCACCAATGTGTTTTTTGCTATAGACAGGATTGAACATTTTGGGTGCCAGAGTGGCAGGACGGAAAGTATGCGGGAAGAAAGAGCCCCGCCATCAAGTTCGTATATAATAGAGCCTACGCTCTCTGAGACAACACGTGGAAGTTTGTGCAAGCATGTGTCATAGTACACGCTTACAATGATGTATATATCTTGTACTTCAACGGGGAGCTAGCCTGAATATGGCTTATACCTTCCTCTGTCATTCGTTCTGAAGTACATAGAGACTAGTGGTTGGAGGCTACATCTGAGAGGAGGATGAGGAATGATATGGAGGTGAGCGGGGAGGGAGTAGTAGTGTTACTAGACATATGACACTGTGAAAGCTATGTTGGATCAGAAGGAATGTGTGAAGTGTACAGAAGACCTCCTACGGTTTATTGTCCATGATGAGATTTGATGCAGCCGGGCCTCATCTCAAGTAAATGCCTGTTTTAGTTCATCAAGCAGTCATCTACTCTTCAAACTCCCCATGGTCTTCTGGTCACCAACTCGTCCTGGGTGGGAGAATCGTGGACACATATCTGTTGCTTACTAGAGAGACCTCCCCTACACTCCTACAGAGTCCCGGATAGCCTCCTCCGCCAACAAGTCTGAAATTCAGCGGGTGTGTACGGAATGAAAACGCAGAGGCAACACTGCATGGAGCTGCATGCCTGAGAGTTCCTCAGCTTGTGTACCTGACAACCAGACCATCAACCTGACATCAAATCAACCTACAATTACTGGTAATGTTAGTGAGATATACATCCTCTTGAGCTGTATTCGGAGGCTAGTCTGAGCCGTAACCTAACAAAAGAGGTTAGCACTCTAGTGACAAAGACCTAGCATGCGCCAGATGTGTGAGAAAAGGTCCCTGTCGAAGGAGCCGTAACGTGCAACCGACGGGAGAAAAGGGCTTGACCAGATAGATGCATGGTCAGGGATGAAGAGGTGGTTGAGACGTCTCTAGCGGCGTGGACAATCCATTCGATCCCTACGCCTACATAACGATCACCGACACTAAAGAAGGCGAAACTGAGGACGACATTTGAGAAAAACTGTGCATATGTATATACAGGCACGAATAAACGAAGTGTTGAACACACCTTTCAGTTCCGTTTTGCTGACGTTTGTGCCCGGCTCACGATAAGTCGTTCCTCTGCGTTCGCGTGCAGCGTTCATCTTGACGTTCGTTGCGTTAGGATAATACGGCATGAGTCAACGTCCACACAGAGTAGCACAGCGTGCAGTGGTGGTAGATCTGGACGCGTGTATTGGTTCAAATACCTTGGGAGTGTACTATACACACACACTACGCAGTGCCGCCTACCCATGAGCTGACGGAAAAGCTTGCGAGTGGTGGATGTGCACCACTGGCATGGTCAGTGTCTGGAAAATCTGCGCCAGCTGGCACCAATGAATAAAATCTCAGAAAAAACGTTCAGTATCACCTGCTATAGCATGTGTTTATTATCAATATTCTCTTATCCGGTGGCAGAGACGAAGTAGAGAGACTGCACGATATGAACCCACAGGCTGCTAACAAATGGTCATTAGGCACTACACTACCTTAAATATAAGAGTGCTTTAGGCAATGAGCAGTATGAGGGTGTTGGGAATAGGAGGGAAAACAAGAAGCTGTGTTGGTGTGTTAACAATCCTTGGCGCATATGTACAGCGCGGGTTACAGTACTTGGTCGTGAGTGTCTTTGTACGTAGCTATTCTGGCACTACAGCGCTACTGAGCGGACGCTATACAGCGTGTCAGAGCTACTAGGGTTGTGGGTAGAACTACTTTCCTGCACAGACAGACTGCGTCACGCGGATATGGTCGTGAAAACAAAAAGAATTTGTGGAGTACTAGCTCAGAACCACAAACTGTGTTCACGGTACTTGACACTATTAGAGTTAGTAGTATGTGCACAGCTAGCAAATCATTGATTCAGGCAAATCCCTGCAGTTATGTCTGGTAAGAGCACGCGGAAAACACCATGTGATTAGCCTTACTGGGTTTGTGTTGTTGTTGTTTTGGGTGTTGTTTGTTTTTTTTGTTTTTTGGGGTTTTTGTTGTTGTTTTTTTTTTTTTGGTTTTTTTTTTTTTTTTTTTGTTTTTTTTGGTTGGTTTGTTTTTTTTTTTGTTGGTTTTTTGTTTTTTTTTTTTTTGTTTTTTTTTTTGTTTTTGGTTTTTTTTTTTTTTTTTTTTTTTGTTTGTTTTTTTTTTGTTTGTTTTTTTAGGTTTTTTTCTTTTTGTTTTTTTGGTTTTGTTTTTTGTTTTTTTGTTTTTTTTTTTTTTTTTGTTTTTTTTTTGTTTTTGTTTTTCTTGTTTTTGTTTTTTTTTTTTTATTGTTTTTTTTTTTTTTTTTTAGTTTTTTTTTGTCTTTCCCTTATTTTTCTTTTTTTGTTTTTTTGTTATGTCTTTTGTGTTTTCATGTTTTTTTTTCGGTTTCTGTGTTTTGTGGGGTTTGTTTTTGGGTTTTTGTATGTTGTTTTGTTTTGCCGGCGTGCCTCCCATCCCCTTTTCCCGCCCGTTTGTTGCAGTAGGCAAGGGGGCTAATTGGCCACTAATTCGAACATTCACTATAGCTTTTTCCGTTGCTGAAAATGGGCCTGCGGTGGGTGCCGTCTTCATCGACTTCTCTTGCTCCACCTGGTGTACATCACTAAACTTAGTTATCGTGCGTGCGATTAGATACATTTACGTTACCTCACTGCCTTTGTGCCAGATTTCTAACTCTTCAATGAAACGAACGTCGTCCTTTCTGATCTAAGAGCAAGACCGTTACATCCACGCAGAAAGCTGCTTATGAAAACACATGGGACAGGTATCAAGGATCCTGAAAGGAAGGCAAAATATTTTTTAATTGGGCTAAAGTAAAAGTACTCACATAATGGAGACTGTCATAAAACTTATATATATACTCCTTTAACATAAAAGTGTGAATCGTATTCTAACGGGGCACTGTAAAGCGAGTGAGTAGTACTGTAAGGTTAAGTTGATTCACATGACCTCTATTAATAGAATGACATATTTTAGGAATACCTAGGCTTTTGTCCATGTTCAAAATTTTAGTGCCATCAGACAAGATACTCTCAAATAATTTGCACGCACGAACCTCTATAAAATCATTGCTAAAGCCATGCAAACTATTCCAGGTTAAATTCTCACCAATACCTACGTGTGTATGTAAGTACGTACGTGTCCATCATGCTTAGGAAATTCAATTACTGACTCATAGGAAGTCATCAATCATGCATTGGGCATGTCGTGGTGCATAAAATGTCCTGGTCGAACACCAGATACACAAGGAAAAAAAAAAAAAAAAAAAAACAACACACAGAGAAAGAAATGGGCCGTTGTGTTTCGACCATGAAACACAACATTGTCGTGCGCGGCCCTTCTGTGCATATGTCTACCAGCTACTATAGTTGCTGAGCTCATGCTGCTCACCATAGAGCTCGGCAAGTGTCTACGCATGGTTGGCAGGGCGCGAGGCAATACATGGGGCGTGCGCATTACTAGTTGCCCTTTACCCGTGTAAAAACAAGCGCGCAATCTCAGGTATAGGTGCATTATTTCGCGGTGGTTTACTACGCGTTGTCACATGCTATTACCACCGCTGTGGGCGTGTCATTACGCGGTTTAAGCGTAAAAAAGCGCGGTCGCACCCCAAGTATTTACACTCTAGAGCGCTGTTCCGCACAAACATGGTTTGTGCAGTACGCGGTTAGGCCGTGAACGAGGCGGTTTGCTTCGCGAAATACCGCGAGCGTAGAGTGTACGCCGGCGATTGCGGGTGGAGCACGCCGTCGCGTGTTACTACGCGCGAACGCTAAGTCTGTGTAAATTGGCGTGACTTCCCGCTTGAGTGCGTAAAAGCGCGATCTTTCGCAACCATTGCTGTCTGTGCACGCTTTTACACATTATTTTACACGGGTAGCGCTTTCCACTGTACAAGTCCTATTCAAAGAAAGGGAAACCAAGTACTCTCCCATCATGATAATATTGTTTCCAGGCACAATTAAAAAGTGACTCTCTAAAAATGCGCACACACCACCTCAATGTTAATTTTTTGGACTTCCACTCTCTAAAGTTTGTATATAATATAACTGAGCACTCCTCTACCATGGAAATTTTTCCAGGCACCCATTTAGCCCTCTGATAATTTGTATTGCAAATTACGTAGGAGTCAAAAAAACGTTTCCAATTTCGTTCCGTTCCGTTTGGTTGACCTTCCGTTCCCTACTGAAACGCCATTCATTTACCGTCGGAATTTGTTCCGTTCCGTTTAGAATCGTTGCCGTACATGCGTTCGCGTGAGGGCCGTCATTCGCGAGATGCAAAGGCCTCACTGTGAAGATATTTCTTCTAGCATCTGCGTGGGTACTGCCTTCTCGTTTCTTAGCGTTTGCAACCTTGTTGTTTTGCTCCCCCGCTAGCGAGTCTCTATCGCGTTTGCGGAGGGCGTGTCACACGGAATTCACGACTGAATGGAAACTGAACGGAAACAGAATGGAAACGGAACGGAACGAGTGAATAGTGAATAGCAAACGGAAAGAAACAGAACGAAATTGGAAACGTTTTTTTTACTCCTATGTACAGGGTTCTGCCTACGATGGTCAGCGGTGGTCGCATGCGACCACCGCCGTATGATCCCGACCACTCCTAAAATAAAAGACGGGGCTGGTGCCTTCCGCCCGTATAGTACGCATCTAAGAGCGATGAATGAATATCTGCAACGGAAACGTGGCCTCCCTGCGGCTCTAAGATGACACTTGGCTTTCTAACACTCGAAGAACGAATCTGGGCTTCGTATGCGCGCCTACACTAAGTATAAACGTGCAAACAAAAAGGCACGCGCGAACGAAAACGCGTTAATTCCGCGCATGCGCATTTACGCGCGCAATGAAGGACTGTTTACCTAGCTAAAGTCAATAATGGCCACCACTAATTTAATCCTGGGCAGAACCCTGTATGTACCTAGGGAAGAATTTACGGTCTTAGGCACAAGGCTCTCTATTTATGAGTTCAGAATCCATCAAAAATAAGAGGTCGAAATGTTAAGCCTACAAGGTACGAGAACACATTTTCTCCATGTGAAAACACTTTCATGAACCTGCCTTTCACTAATTAAATAGCGAACACATTATATCTTGGATATTGCACTAAACAAGCCTCAAATGCTTCTAGCTTACTTGAGCTCACTCAACTACTCAGCTAAAAACGTCAAAGTGTAGTCAACAGATGAATGTATGTGAGAAAAGTTTGGTTTTTGCACACACTCTAGTAGAAGTCCTAGGAAAAAAATATCAATTGCCGGCAAAAGTCAATGCACACATTTTTCCAGTGCCACAAAAATGTAAAGAAAAGCCAGTTCACCTTGTAAATGCAGTTTCAACAGAAGATATTCCAGATGAGCATTGCTGGTGAAGAAAGCTGAGTATCTGGCAACCTTGAAGCTAAAAAACAGTACAGCTCATACCACTAAGTACGGTAGTACATAGTATGACACAGGTTGTCCTGCATTATGCCCATACATTTGAGATTTTAATGTTTCACTTTCAGTTTCAATCAGGTCCAACATTTGACACATCAGACCATATGGTCACAAAGAGCATGTATGGCTTAAATCGCATAATCGGTCCTTGATTTATTCAAGAAAGTTAGTTTTCAAAATTCTCCTTCTTCTTGTCGTTGTTGTTGTTGTTGTTCAGTTTAGACATGCGTATCTCAAAAGACACTTAAGATATGGAGATGAAACTTTGCAAAAAGATTGGAATCCATCACAGGTCGTGCAAGAGCATTTATATTTCTTCGTAAACAAAAAACAACAGGCAATACATTACGATAGAGACAAACAAAGTGTGATAACTAATACCCAGAGTGATAAAACTTCGTACACATATACAACCCATCATCAGTAACAACATGTAAACATTACCAGTTTGTAAACAACAACAAACAGCCACAGGCAATAAACTGTGTTTGTCCCTATAACTTGCTTATGGTTGGTCATCTAACAATGAAACTTGGTACACTGATGTACCATGATAAGAGTTCATCGAAACAGAAATTACAAGTTTGTAAACAACAACAAACAGCCTCAGGCAATAAAAACTTATAAATGGTGTTTGTGCCGCTAACATGCATATGGTTGGTCGTCTCACAATGAAACTTGGTGCACTGATGTAATGTGAATGACGACAAAACGTCTGAGGCGATAACAGGCCACTAACGTTACTTTTTTATGGGCTTATGCCCAAAATATATTGCACACCATGCATGTGAATGCAGTAAAAAAGGAAAGGAGACAAGTAATAAAAAAATTCTTCGAATTAAAAAGTAATATAGGGATGCCATAAAAAGCTAGGAGGCAAGACAGGGATGACCTAGTATGCAGTAGTACAATGGATGATGGCTACACTCTTTGAACTGACATAGCTTGCTCGTGTAAAATTTCCTCCACACAAGCCTTACATTGTCGCCACCATTACTGTTTGTTTAGTGAAGTGCGAGGACAATGGTGAAAGGATTCTGTATGTAGTAAGATGGCCATGAATGCAGCATTGTAAAACTGGTTAGTTCAGCAAATGATAGACTTCACACAATGCAGTCACTACTGAAAACCGAGCAGATGGTACCTGTCTAATGGGCTTATGAAATAAATCATAGCTGTGCATCATACAAGCAAGCACACTCATACACCTTGCGACAATAGAGGGCTTGTTTGGAGGAAATTTTACACGAGCAAGTGATGTCAGTTCAAAGTATGTAGCCATCATCCATTATACTACTGCATATTCCAAACTTTTTCAATTCGAAGATTTTTTATTTACTTTTAGAATATAACATGACACCACAACAACAAAAACATAACTATACTCATTAAATGGCAACCAAACAGAGCTGTATTAACTTCAATTGGCATTTGTGTCTGTACTTGAGCCATCTATTGACAGGTTTGAGGAAAACAAGATGTGAAAGAGCTAATAAGGAAACGAACTACCATAGTCTAGTTCTCACCCCCTTCTTGTCTGCATATGCATGTGGGAGAGGAAAGGAGGGTCTGGTATATATATTATATACACACATATATAATATATATATATATATATGTGTGTGTGTGTGCTTTACCCTAGCGCGGATCCTCGACTGGAATGCGAAAGAAGGTGTTAGAAGTTAAGAACAACTAGCTTCGTTAGCGGGTCAGCAAGCTGTCCCAACTCACAGACATCGAATCAGTATGGTGATAGCTACCTTAAGGTAGTCCTGTAATCCCTCAAGCGGCAATATGAGTCCTTTCGCGCCGTCAAAACAAGGACTGCTTCCGTCCTTCGTAATTACATCACCATTTTTAGCACTAATAACCTAGTAGACATTCCTGAGCCTAACAACTGTTTAAAGTTTGTAGTTGTACCAAAAGAAGCGTAAAACTTTCATTCTAAATTGCTACAATATACAATACATAAAACATGTAGCTACTAATTTTCTCATGCACTATCAATTGCACAAAGTGGTTTCCAGGACTCGCGGTAGGGTATAGACATTTACAAGACCCGTTCCTCCCACTTCTTCACACATGAGCACAAAAGCAGAGGCTGGAAACCAGACTATAGATCAATCTAGGCAATTTGTGTTGTGTCATAGTTACAGTATTACTGACCTTGTGGTTGTGCACATACTTCAAACACGAATCAAGAGCAGGCAGTAACAGCTGAAAATCCTCAAACTCATGTTGAATATGAGAAATAGGAAGATCTGGCTGCATCATACACTAAAAAATCATGTATTCAACACATTTAAAAAATGACTAAACTTCACAGTATGCATTATATGTGATTACACCCTTTGGAGTTTATATACCTGCGTTAGGAGAGGGCCGATAAACCGAAAAAACATTACAGTCTAAATTGGAATGGTCACACAAAGACTTTGAGCCCTAGTGCTATCGCTGCGACCTGAGTATTATTATTGTGCACTTTTGCGGGAGCGAATAATTTTAAGACAGCACGCTAACTACATGTGCAACAATGTGCGTAATACGCAGTATAAAGCCTCTTAAAAAGTTATGTGCAGAGACATGTAACTGTGTTGGCTGCGTTGGAAGTATGTGTTAAACCCGTACTGTACCTTTTGCTCCACATCCACTAGCTTCTTTCTGTATGAATCAAGAACCTTATCAAACCCATATGCCATCGCTTTGTGGTAGAGGTTCCCTTCATCTACAAATAATGAGTCATTGGTGAACGTCACAAGCGCTAAATAAATATACAGTATAGCTACAGACAGGTTACACAGGAGTTTATGCCCAACTACTCCTGAGTGAATGTGGGTACAGTTTCCCGTATGTAACAACAATTATACTCATCAGTAAGTGTATACACAGCTCAACGCAACAGTGATAAATTGCACAAAGAGCGCTAAGATGGAATTGCTGTCTGAATGCCGATGACCGCGTAATGGCTGTCTAAACACATAAAAAAAACAAGATCGGTTCTTTGTCAAAATGCATCTATGGTAATTCAGTGGAGTCCCTGCCACACTGCACAACTGAAGGCCTTACAAGCCCACGTGGTTTTCGTCATCTTTCACAAATCTTGTTCTCCTGGCTTGCTTCACGGTCTTGTATTACCCACGTTACTTACAATGTCAAAGCGTCCAACACTCTCTACCCGAATGTATCTGTGCCTAAACGGTGTCCATTCAACGAGATAGCTCACATGACGTTTATAATATACCAGGCCCTCTCTCAGCTTAACTCTTGGGGTTAAAGCTCATATACACAACTGTGCGCCGAGAGATAGGGCATGGGAACGAGGCTACTCAGATAGCACTGTTGCCCATCAAACCACAGTGATTGTATTTTTGTTTATGCAAAGTGTAGGTGCAATCATGGATGCAGAAGGCCCGCATAAACAATATGGTTGCTGTACAGGTGCACTGTCTCATCACTCATCACTTTTTGCTTTGGGCACACCCGTTCGGCAAAGATTCACGACGAGCGAATGTACATGTTCTCATGAAGAGTACACAGACAAATCTGGGCCAGTCCCAAAGGGTCTACATAGCCAAGAAAGCACTATATTTTTTGGAGGGTGAGGACAAGGGCAAATTCCACTTCCAAGAAATTTACGGGCCTTCCTAAAAACAACTGTCACAAGGAGCTTGGGTTACAAACGATGCTAAAAGCTTTACCTGCTACACTTGTTCCGCCCGTCATCTTAGTTTCAACAATAAATACTACCAACTTTCCTTTTCTCAGATTTGGAAGGCCTGACTCCCCCCCCTCTCCCCCGAGTACAAAAGCAGCTACAGTGCAAAGTGTTACAAAGAGAGTAGAATGGTCACTTTTTAATTAAGCAATCCACACTGGTGACATATTACAATGATCCTCAATCATTGCTGATTAATGTGGCAAGCATCATGTGAGGTCATGTGATAACAACCTACAGCAGTTCGGCAGCTCAGAGGAAGTGAACTAAGGTGGACATAACACAGGTGAGCAGTAACCTGTTAATGGATAACCTAGACGCTGCTTAGTAGATACTGTAGTAGTAGCTACGTTTGGTTGTGAAGGCTGTCATTTGAACCGTCCGCGCTAGATCCAACTTTAAGGTAAAAGGTCAGCATGGCGCAAGCAGGGTTTATGATGTCCCGTTCAAATGTATTGAGTGATAGGGAGCGACCATGGCGGACTCTCGCTTTGGCAGAGCCGGGCCCGTTATTGTTATTGTCACGTCACCATCACATGACCGCATATGATCTTTATAAGATTAATCAGCAATGATTGAGGATCATTGTGATACGTCACTTGTGTGAATTGCTACAACACGACTGAGGAAAAGAGTGAAAAGGTTTCCATTCCACTCTGGCACTGTATATCTCTGGAATAAATAGGGCTATCCACACTACTCTTTGAACAAGCACAGCAAAGGATAGACAACACGAAATCTGGTGAAACCTAAATGAAGGGGGGTATAGGGATGGCTCGAAGCACCAAAAAGGAAGAAATGAAAAGCACAGTGCAAAACCCTCGGCGAACTGCACGTGCGCGGTACCGCTAATTGATTGACTGGGCTATTACTATGCGTTTACTCGTGGTCTCCCGCTAGTAGGTCGCGGAGAGTCTGACACGGGCTAGCTACTGTAGTAGATAGCTTGCGGGAGTCGATACACGCCTTCGTTGCGATTGCTTGTGCCTTCAAGATACACAGAACAAGTGGACCCGGTCGAGGTAAGCCTGTGCTAATTAGCATATTGTGTTGTTAACCCTCGGCGCGCATGCGCAGCGAGGGTTACAGTACTTGTTCTGTCCGTCTGTCTGTCTGTCCGTCCGTCCACGTTTTCTGCCACCACGCGCGACAAACAGGTAAAATAGCGACACCAACTGGTTCAACGCTACACCCGCTTCATTTTTAAAATGGCGATTTTTGTAAAAGTGCCGCGTTCAGAAGTTATGGCATGAAAACCAAGTGAACAAGCCAATATACAAATTAGTACAGGCTTACCTCGACCGGGTCCACTTGCTCTGTGTACCTTGGAGGCACAAGAAGTCACAACGAAGGGCGTGTATCGACTCCCGCATGCATCTACTACTGTGGCTAGCCCGTGTCAGACTACTCTACCACGAGTAAACGCATACTACAAATAGCCCCGCCCATCAATTAGCGGTATCGCACATGCGCTGTTCGCCGAGGGTTTGCACTTTAGTGCTTTTCACTCACTTGGTTTTCACACCATAACTTTAGAACGCAGCACTTTTACGAAAATCGCCATTTTTATAATAAAGCCAGTGTAGCGCTGAACCCGTTTGTATCGCTTCTTGGCCACTTCGTTACACGTGGGAGCAGAAAACGTGGTAACAGACGGACAGAGAGACAGACAAAGTACTGTAACCCTCACTGCGCATGCGCGCCGAGGGTTAATAAGTGATCATTACACAGCAAAGATACACAAAGCTACGTACATGACACCATCCCTATTTCAAAGATATAGGGATGGTGTCATGTAGCTTTGTGTACTGTGTAATGAACCCTTCTTCTTGTTCTGTCCTCTTTGGTGTTTCAACCCATCCCTATATCCCTCTTCATTTCGAAGAAATCATTTTCCACTAGTTTCCACTATTTTTTAGCTATGACAACACTGCTTCTTATTATTACAGTTAATCTGTTGTTCATGGATAGACGTTGACCATTGACAAACTAACTTGTTGAAAGCAGTAGCTAATGGCTTGCTGGTGCTGAAGCAGAGGTAGTAGAGACAGACATATTCACCCCATGTTTTTCTCCTACAAGGACGTAATTAGTTTACGGCACATGGTGGCGGTTTCATGGGCAGGCTTTAGTAATCTGAGAAACAAACAATGAAGGCTCATTCGTGTGCGTCTGGCAAGGCCCACGCAACTATACGCAACAGGCAACAATGCACACTCTGCAAAGTTGCTCCCAGTGCAGATCAACGGCAAAACGCACATTAGCTAGTTGGAAATGTGTAGACTTACAGAAGGCACTGGGGCAGCACATGCGATGCTGAGTTAGCAGCAAATGGCATTCTTCAGTGTCTACCGTGGAAGAGTGATCATCTGTACTGACTTACGACAAGAAAAAGTGATCGTTAGATGTCTGTCCAAACCTCCGACCAAACTAGAGACGTTTAGTGGAAAAATAAAATGGTTCCAGTAAGCAGATAGTGGGTTTACTGAAGATGATCAACAATATGCTGACATGAAAATCGTGATATCACGCATAACCGAATTCTCACAAGGAGGACTGAAGGTGCGCACATAAATCTTTGAGCACATGAAGATACTAAACCATGTGATGTAAAGCTCGATACTGGCGCTTAGACTATTGCTAGCCGATTTTGAAGGCTTAGTGAGTGATTTTCGCTAACTTTTGAGGTATTTTGTACATGGATCATGTGAGACTTGACCCGTGCCATCCCTATAAAGAGCGTCTACTGACGCTCCAATTAGCTTGTACCTTTTATAAGGTCAAGTGCAGTGCAGAAAGTTGTCTGTTGTTTCGTGAAGTCATTTAGCTGCTTGTAGTATGTCCCAAGACCAGATAGTCTGTTCAGTATAGCAACTTCACTAGGATGAATGAATGGTAGATCTGTGATTACCTGAAAAAATATTATGCGAAGTAAAGATAGGCTGCTTTATGATCATGTTTCTGAACGTTTAAGTTTCAGATAAAAATATTAGCGCAACAATAATGGTGAGTGTCATCTAGCACTATAATGAAAAGTACTAAGTGCAAACCCTCTGCGCACTAGATGCGCGCATTCACGCCCATACACATGCACGGATCAGCACCGCTAATTGATGGGCTAGGCTACATACATTGTTGATTTCCTTGTGTGGTGCTCCCTTAGCTAGCTAACTCTCTGAGAGTCTGATACGGGGAAGATGGCGTTTTAGGCATCGCGAGACACGACACTCTCCCTTCAGTGTAACTTCCAGTGTCGAAAGTGGTCAAGGTAAGTCAGTGGTAATTTGCACATTGGCTTGTCCACTTGGTTCTCACTCCACAACCTTTGAAAGCAGTAGCTTTATGAAAATCGCCTTTTAAAAACCAAGCCAGTGTAGCAATTAACCCGCTACTATCGCTCTTTGGTCCATTACCTCAGTGTGGTAGTCTCGTGTCCAGACCCCGCCCTCAAGAGAGGAAAAGGGTCTGGTGAATATTGAGCGTTTTCTTGGTTGTGCTGACTCCACAGTCTTACTTTTGAGACACGGAATCAGATTGCAGTATTTGCCACGACCATGAAATATCACATGATGTTATGTAATAGATCGTAATGAAGCTCTGTAGATTCCGCTTGTCCACGAACGAAAACGGGCTTTTCTGCACATGCACTCGAAAATGATGAGTCAACACAACCAAGAAAACGCTCAATAGTCACCAGACCCTTTTCCTCTCTTGAGGGCGGGGTCTGGGGCACGAGACTATCAGTGTGGTGGCAGAAAACGTGGTGACAGACAGACACACACACAGTGAGGGTTATGGTACTTTGTTTGTGGGTCACTCACGAACAAAGTACCATAACCCTCGCCATGCATGCACACGTTTATAGGCCGCCTCATAGTCTATAATGCAAGAGTAGCTACAGACAGACAGACACACAGACCAAGTACTGCAACCCTCGCCGCGCATGTCCACTGGTCAACGTTTACCCTCTCTCCTAAGAACAGTAAGAAAAAGGAGCTAGATTGGAGTAGATAATATTTGACTCCATGGGTTGAATTGTACTATGCCAAGAGAGTGATTTTTATGCCATTTTTTTGATGTTCGGTACTTCGAAGAAAGTTTGTGAAAGAAACAAGGTTTCACAGTGATAAAAAGTGACATAAGATTCAAACTCGGAGCGCTTATCTCCGGAATCTTAATGATATTCAGCCGGCCGTGGATAGCTTCGTTACAAGGCTCCCCCTGTGTAAGAGAAAAGTAGAGGGGTGCGTAACAGGTAGAAACCTTCTAGAACAAGGAAGTTAACAGACACAAGCGTAAACTCAGGAAGTAATATATAGCTATTACTTCCTGAGGTAGAAACAGTTCGATGAGTTTTGGTGGAAACCCTTTGATGTGTATGCTAAAAAGTAGGCGGAGCGAAGGGGAGAATTTTTTAGGACTAGACAGCGCAAGACTGACTGACTGGCTGGAACAGCCTCTTGAGAAGTACCATGACACAATGCCACGTTTATAACTGCTCCAGACATCACAAATGGGGTCGGAGGGAGCAGTCTCAAGCTCCAACTCATCATAATATCAAGGCTTATAAAGATGCTCCAGCAATTGCCAAGACCAGACCATCTTTCCCTCGCAGAGTTGTGGGGTCCACTTCCAACACCCTCCCCTCCCCGAATATGCTGAAACGCTCGTGCGCATCACCTTCACTTTCTAAGGTGGCAGACAAGCACAGACAAGCAGTGACGTACAACTCACTTCGAACAATCCTGACTCCCTAGAAACAGTAAAGGTGCTCCCAGGGCATCCTGCTAGGGCCAGAAAAATCTCATGCTGCATCTCGACTCTTCGCGCTCCACGTGCCTGAGAGAGTACGTACGTACGTATAACCACGCCCCCTGTACCACGCCTCTATACGCCTTCTCCCGCGCGCGAAAGTCCGCGCGTGCATCTGTACGTGTGCGTGCGTGTGTGTGCGTGCGTGTGTGTGTGTGTGTGTGTGCATTCATGTGCGAATGTCTCTCTCTCAGACTACCATAACCTCGACAGTCGTGTTTGCTGTTGCTACCTGCCTCAAACTCTTACTGATACCATCATAGTAAGTAAGCATGAGGTCTTATGGCTAATTTCCTGTACAATGGGAGGGGGTTGTGGTGATAATCATCCTCTGCTGTGAAAGTTTTTATCCCTTTGTGAAAAAGTGAGGTGTCTTTGGCTTTTGATTCTCCCTCTCATCCCTCTTACTACCTGTATATCCACATACAGTGCTCTTTTGTAAATGAAGATTGCGTGACAGTGATTTTTTGGCCAGTGGTGTATTAGATTGGGGCTGATTCACACAGGTGTGACCTGCTCATGTGTGTTATCCACCACAACCCATATTATTGCCGCCACTTGGTTTACCAACCTGTATAATGGAGTACACTCTCTACAATTAAGCGTTAGAAGACCCAGTGAGGGAATAGATAGCATGTATGCTGCCCCATACTGGACCAAAAAAGAGCTGGTAGATGAGTTGATATTCCCATTATTTTACTCACTAGAGAGCATACGAAGTTGCTGGGTGCAATCACAAGGTCGAACTGATAAAGCATATGGTGCTCCTACATTTAAGAGTGAAGCATTCGAGAATTACCATCATCAAGTACAAAACTAAAATAGGTCTTACTGAATGCCTGCACACAGCTTTGTACTTGTACTTCACTTGTATCAGAATCATCGACAGTTCTATGCTCTAACAGCTTGTGTGCGCAACCACTTATGTACGTGCTTTACTTGATCCTAGAAATATACAATTAGACAAGTTGTGTGTGTGTGGTGATCACAACACCAGATTTGTATGTACAAGGGGAAGTTCTTGCAACCACTACGAAGTACTAAAGTGTGATGTCCCACAAAACAGTTGCTGTAAAACATCTTGCTTTAATGTTTCACTTAGTCACTCTACAGACTTTGAAGTGCACAGAAATTGGTTGGCACTGACACATTCGTTGCCACCTTCTGAATGGTACTATGAGGTACAGTCTATTTTGGAACTAGTATTTACTTATGTACATTGCTCTACTGTAACATTCCAGGAAACATCAAAGTGGACACTGGACTACCCTCCTTTCTTTGCATGGTTTGAGTGGGTGTTGTCTTGGCTTGCTGCTGTGGCAGATCCAAACATAGTGAAAATTGACAACCTTGATTATGGAGCTCCATCTTGCGTCCTTTTCCAGAGAATATCTGTGATAATGAGCGACTTAGTACTGCTTTATGCAGTAATTCAGTAAGCAAATTGACTCAGAAATAAGAATCAGGCTCTTCTTCCTCTTTGCACACTTAAGTAGTGTGCATATGAGGGTAAGCGTTTAGGCTGAAGTATGTGTGAAAGGGGTTCATCTATGCACTAAACGGTCGTGCTTCAAAATCATATTCTCTAGGTACTGTAAATGGAAGAAATTTGATGGGGACCTGCAATCTTTTGTAATATCAGCACTGGTGCTACTGAACACTGGGTTGCTTTTGGTAGATCGTATCCTGCCCTGCAAAAAATTGTCATAACAGTAGCATACAAGATACATACCTTAACTCTGGATGTCAGATATTCACTTCCAATACAATGGGTTTCTCTATGGCATCTTACTATTGTCTATTGTGAAGATGTTGCAGGTTTGTTAAGACAGTGAAAGTGTAAAATTCTTTGCCAGGTTCTAGATGCAACGCTGAGTGCATTATGAGTGGACTAAGCAACCAAAGTCTAGCTAAGTGTTCCAATAATGTTTTGTTTTTGGTGACATTACATTTGACCAATCAGCCGAGTTTTCTGCTCTAACTTTCACATTCAACACTACTTTTGGCTTTGACTTCTAAATTTATTTTGTGGACATGCATTATTATTTTCTAGGCCATACTTGGATTTTTGACACTTAAATGTGCAATGCAAAACCGGCAGCAACCGGTTCTTGGGTATGCATAGACCGACGACCATGTAGGTGCAATTAAAGCTACGCACACTTGCAGATTTACTTTAATAGATGTGTATGATTATCAGGTGACAAGAAATGGATTGTGCTTACGAGAGAAGAAATGAATGTTTCTATATATACATTCAGGATCACATGTTAATGATGTGCATGGGACCTAAAATAGTTTGTGATCAAAGCAGTAGTAATTGCATTGGCAATAAATTATTACAATCGAGTTATTTTGTATCACTTTGTTCCCAACATATGAACCATGCAAGCAAAAGCATGTACAGGCAGCTGGACTGTTTGCATTGCTCCTCAATCTAAAGCACATCTACATTTACGTGGCTCCAGCTTTCTTCGTTTATCTTCTCAAGCACCACTGCTTTTCATCAACTACCAGTGGTACATAAAATACGGAAGCACATTGTTTTATATTAGATGATATTTCCTGACACAGGTTCGACTCGGCGTTTTTTACATGTCAAATTTATTGAGCTTGCAGCAGTTGTTGTGTGTATATTTACATTGAGCTTTGGACCGTTCATTTATTACGTAAGTTTACTGGCCAACCTTTACACCTCAAAGGACATGATCTGTCATCTCTATTCCATTTTGCATTATTAAATAATGTATTCAGATAGCCCATGGTAGGTATAAGTGTCCTTTGTGAGTACATAGCGTGTATCCTCTTCTACTACAGTTGTATGTTATTCTGGCCAGGCTTTGCAAAGGACAGAAGATACTGGCTGCTCATGGCTTTGTTGGGGAGGGGATAGATTTGTGCTGATGATGATAACATCTATGATTATGGAAAATGTCGTTCTTCAGTGTGGATGTGCAGCGAGGGTTACGGTGCTTGGTCTATTACGCACTACAAGCACGAAAGTTGCGTATGAGTGAAATATATTACCCACTGACCAACCATTGAACTAGCTCCATGGCCAGACAGGTTAGACTGCGTGGCATGGCCTGCCCCGTCAATTAGCAATGCTTATGTACGGTTCGGCTCAAATACACCAACCAACGAGGTTTTGCGCTTTAAATGCTTGTCATTTTTGTTCATGCCATCTGTTACAATGTTTTGAGATTGTGCTTTATATTTTACAGGGTCAGTTATCACAAGTACTATCCCGGCTTTTTCCTTTCAAGCGTGGCTTATGTCATGCCTACTGGGCTCCCAACTTCTGGACTTTGTACAGTGCATTGGATATACTCTTAGCAACCATTGGTATGCCATCAAAGCATATTATAACAAGTAAATAAAAATTCTGCGAATTAAAAAAGTATGGAATATAGGGATACCATAAAAAGCAAGGAGACAAGACAGGGATGACCTTGGCATGTGATGCAGTAGTACAATGGGATGATTGTTACATCTTCAAACTGACATTTCTTGCTCATGTAAATTTTACTCCACACAGCCCTATATTGTCGCCACTCTTACTCATGACATGATTTTTGAATAGTGTAGTGTGAAGACTGGCAAACGAATTCTGTAGGGAAAGCAGCATTGTAAAACCGGTTAGTTCAGCGAACATTGAAGTAAACACAGTCACAGTTCAAAACTGAGGACCTGGCATTTGCTACCAGTCTTACGTGCATAGGAAACGAGTCATAGCTGCACATCATATGATAGGGATCACTCGTGCTTTGCGACCATATAGGGCTTGTGTGGAGTAAAATTTACATGAGCAAGAAATGTCAGTTTGATGATGTAACAATCACCCCATTGTACTACTGCATCACATGCCAAGGTCATCCCTGTCTTGTCTCCTTGCTTTTTATGGCATCCCTATATTCCACACTTTTTAATTCGCAGAATTTTTTTTCCTTTCCTTTTTTACTGCATGCACATGCATTTGGGCATATTGTCTATATAAAAAGTAACATGTACTTATTGCCTCGGACTCTTAGTCGTCATCTACATTTTTATTTCACTTCCAAAGTAGATAAGTGTACAAGGTTATAGGAAAACATCATTGAACTGACATCGCTTGCTCGTGTAAAATTTCCTCCAAACAAGCCCTCTATTGTCGCAAGGTGTATGAGTGTGTTCGCTTGTATGATGCACAGCTATGATTTATTTCATAAGCCCATTAGACAGGCTCGGTTTTCAGTAGTGACTGCATTGTGTGAAGTCTATCATTTGCTGAACTAACCAGTTTTACAATGCTGCGTTCATGGCCATCTACATACAGAATCCTTTCACCATTGTCCTCGCACTTCACTAAACAAACAGTAATGGTGGCGACAATGTAGGGCTTGTGTGGAGGAAATTTTACACGAGCAAGCTATGTCAGTTCAAAGAGTGTAGCCATCATCCATTGTACTACTGCATACTAGGTCATCCCTGTCTTGCCTCCTTGCTTTTTATGGCATCCCTATATTACTTTTTAATTCGAAGAATTTTTTATTACTTGTCTCCTTTCCTTTTTTACTGCATTTACATGCATGGTGTGCAATATATTTTGGGCATAAGTGGCGTTAGTGGCCTGTTATCGCCTCAGACGTTTTGTCGTCATTCACATTACATCAGTGCACCAAGTTTCATTGTGAGACGACCAACCATATGCAAGTTAGAGGCACAAACACCATTTATAAGTGTTATTGCCTGAGGAATTTCTGTTTCGATGAACTCTTATCATGGTACATCAGTGTACCAAGTTTCATTGTTAGATGACCCACCATAAGCAAGTTATAGGGACAAACACAGTTTATAAGTTTTTATTGCCTGAGGCTGTTTTTTGTTGTTTACAAACTTGTAATTCATGTTTCATATCATAGTAAATCAGTTTACCAAGTTTCATAGTTAGAGGACCCACAATAAGAAAGTTACAGGCACAAACATCATTTACAAGTATTTATTGCCTGAGGCTGTTTGTTGTTGTTTACAAACTTGTAATTTATATTTCGATGAAACTCTCATCGTTGTAAATCAGTATACCAAGTTTTGTTGTTAGAGGACCCACAATATGCAAGTTATAGGCACAAACATCATTTTATTGCCTGAGGCTGTTTGTTGTTGTTTACAAACTTGTAATTTCCGTTTCGATGAACTATTATCATGGAACATCAGTGTACCAATTTCGTCCCACCATAAGCAAGTTATAGGCAATAGTTCACAAGTTTTTATTGCCTGAGGCTGTACGTTGTTATTTACAAACTTGTAATTTCTGTTTCTATCAACTCTCATCATGGTATATACATCAGTGTACCAGTTGGAGGACCCACCATAAGCAAGTTATAGGCACAAACACATTTTACAAGTTTTTATTGCCTGAGGCTGTTTGTTGTTGTTTACAAACTTGTAATGTTTATACGTCATTTGATACTAATGATGGGTTGCATGTGTGCACAAAGATTTATCACTCTGGGTATTCGCTTTACCTAGTTATATAGCACACTTTATTTGTCTCTATCATAATGTATTGCCTGGGGCTATTTGTTGTTGTTTACATGTAAACAACATTGTTTACGAACAAATAAAAATGCTCTTGCACGACCTGTCATGGATTCCAATCTTTGTGCAAAGTTTGATCTCCATATCTTGCCTGGTTTTTGAGATACGTTTGTTGAAACTGAGCGACAACAACAACAACAACACGAGAAGAAGAATTTTGAAAACTGACTTTTTTGAATAAATCAATTATCGATTATGCGATTTAAGCCATTTCTTGGATACATGCTCTTTGTGACGATACGGATCAGTCAGATGCGTCAAAAGTTGGACCTGATTAAAATTAAACATGAAATCTCAAAATGTATGGGCATAATGCAGGATGACCTGTGTCATCCCTATATACTAAGTACTACCGTACTTAGTGATAGTGTTTGCTCTAAAGGCCAACATACACTAGGCAAACAAAAGTTGCAGCAACTTTCAAGGTAATTCACGCCTCCTGCAAAAACTACTAACCACGAGTAATTAAGGCCAACATAATAATATGGCCTTGGCCCCTCATCCAATATACTTTGGATGTTGCTTAAACTTTTTGAAGCAATCAAGGCGCCTGGCGCAAACTATTAAAGTTGCAAGTTACGAGCGCCAAACTGTGCATGTGCACAAACAGTGGCTCAAGAACGTACACAACAAAGCAGTGGAGTTCAGCATGTCTTAAACAGCTAGCGAGCCCATCAGCCTGTAGGAACACATTTAGACTTTTCGAACTGCTGCCTGCTGACCAATCCGCATCCTTTACCACCCTACCAACAACTAACTCTGTTGTCAGCCAATTCTAAAAAGTGCTTTTGCGAAAGTGTTGGAGCCACAAATAAAATTAAAAAACACGGTATGCTGTAAGGGTATTTTTACCTGTGCAGGTTTTTCACCGGGGGAGGGTGGTAGTATGACATCAGGTATTGTTGGTGAAATGAAACTTCAAGTTCTACCTTCCATCCCACCTGTTCTAACTTTGATACTCACTGCAACTGCTACAATGGTATATGTCATAGTTCTAAGCACGGAAGGTAGGAGGGTGTGAGTGATGAAAGTACGAGAGGGCATGATCAATAAGGCATGAAAAGCATTCTAAAGCAGCATTGAGTTGTGTTGAAAGACAATCCACCTATGCCTCTAACCGGATTCCTATTGAATGGACCAAGGGACGTGCTTTACAACTTTACAGCGTCTACTTGACAAGGTACAGCACGCCCCTTTCATACCATGTTTGATTTAAAGGCATCAACAGTGATTAAAGGCGGAGACGGGTTGTCTCCACACAACTCTGTGCTGCTATTAAACAACAAGAATGCTGCGCAGTGGCCAAAACGTTGCTGCAACGACACCCAGAAACAGAAAGACAGCTGCTTTGTATGTGGCTAAAGGCTGGTCATTCTGACACTGAATGGCGACTACTTAACGTGGCCCGGCCTAAACCTAGCAGAGCTATGCCTGGTCTTTTGATGCGCCTCTGGTACATATGTACGTGCCCTTCGCTGCGCATTAAAATCCATGCCTGGCAGCCATTTTTACAGCTGCATATTGATACTTTACTCTATGAGTTTTTAGTATTAAAGCACGGAAGGCAGTGTGTAATAAAGGTATGAGGGGGTGTAGTTGAGATAGCCAAGTGATTTATTAGTACCCTTTTAAGCATACAGTATGGGTTGCCATTTGTTTTTTTCTGACATTTATAATAAGGGTGGATATTTTACCGATTTGAGGAAATTTAGTAAATTCCGTTTCATCCACTCTGCCATGCGTGTTTTACTATAATATATATCCCCTCTCTTTTGACACTCAAGAAGGGATAATCCCTCCCTTTCACTGCTTCTCTACAAGTCCACACCTTTCCATAGATTCGCGCCATGGACATTAATTTAGTAAATCCCACCCGGGTCGTGGGGATGCTGGGGTAGCCTCGTTCCCAGGCCCTTTTTGTTTGAAATCCCGCAAAAAAGGTCTGGGAACGAGGCTTATGCTGGGGGGCAGGGGCATGGTTACAACCCTCCATTGGAGGGGTCGATGCGTAAGGGTTGGGATCTCTACGGAAAGGAGCGGCATTTACTATTAATGTCAAGGATGAAGTGACGCGTAAGGATGGGAATTTACTAAAGGAGACGGATTTACTAATAATGTCCATGGAGCGAATCGATAGGAAGGTGGGGATTTATATATAGTGAAGTGGTGAAGGGAGGGTACATATTTACTAAATAGTATCTCTTGTTGAGAGTCAAAAGAGCACTGCTTTGAGTCGCAAGGATGCTCCCCAAAGGCCAGCGCACGACTGTCTAGAGCTAAAAACGCTGCTGGTTGCCATTCATCGTGATGTCTTTGGTGGGAAAGCTACCACATGGCTACATACTGACGTGGCTCACCATTAGCCTCGCACCTCCGCCACTGCAGGTACCCGTCCCTCTCTTCGCAGCCCCCGAAAAGACGTGTTTGACTGCTGTTTGTATATACTACTACAGCATTTGAAAAATGCTGTATAAGCAATACTGTGCTGTATGAGGGAAAGTGTTCTTTTATGACAATGGTGGTACATTTGATCCGCCAATACAGCACTGTCAGTGCCTTTTATCTTCCCACGCACTAACCTAAAATAGTATTAATATTTACTGGTTTTATTCAACAGCCCTCTTTGATGAAACTATGGAAGAAACACAACACGTGTGGTTTAGACTTTCTTCATTGTCTTATTTTGTGTGGATATGCTTCATTCATGTTTGGATGGCATGTTCATGAAAAAGCCATAATGATGGTAACAATGCCGATGTGGTAGGTATTATGTGTATACTACGTGCCAAAATAGATTTTAACCTTCTCTTTTGCAGTTTATTAGCAATGGAAGATGGTAGGCTTTGGAGAATATTCACCATTTTATCAACAGCTGCGCATATTTCACTTTTCCCTTTACTCTTCAACACTGCAGGTATATACAATGTTTTGCTTAGTTATGGACAGCATGTGTACAACTTGTTCGTGAACATTCAGAAGTAACGTATGTATAATGTGTGTGATTTGCTATCCATGTTATATAATCTTAGAGAAATGCACCACATTTTTGGGCGAGCGAAAGGAGCAGTTTCATTCTTCACGCGTTCCACGTATGTTTAGAATCAAGTAGAACATTCCGATACGTATGTTCAGTTCCAAATTCCTACATTCAGACCGCTTGCTTTGCTCTCTAATAACAGCACCCAAGTTTGACATTCATCATCATGCACCCACTGATTGGTGATGAACTTGTCAAAGTTCCGCAGTAGAAGAATTGAAGAAAGTGTGGTGCTGCTATATTGAAGGGAATGTAGCAGTTATTATACGTAAGAGCATAATAAATGGGCAAGTACAAGAATGCAATTAAGTTTACAATTTTTATACCGCCCTTAGAGGGAAAGACAGCCACTCTCACTGCATTTTGATACCAGCAACCCTATGGTCTCCCGCTATGTAAACATGGTTCATTTTGCAACTCTATTTACTATACCAACCTACAGAAAAATTAATCAAAGTCTTCCTTTTTGTGCCGTACATCATGATGGCCCTTACTTCCTCTACGCTGCTAAAAGGGTGAGCAGATAATTGAGTAGCTAATTGTTTAATGCTGCCACTAATTGTTTACTACCATCTCTGCAGGAACCATCTTCTGCAGTGGGAGCTGAAATCACTAGATGTTGTTTATACAGCCGGCTGTGTTCTGGTTCAGATATACTGTCTATTCATTCATGGAGTGGGAGGATATCTGAGCTATCTTGAATTCTTACCACTGTTATTCACATCAGTTACATGTGCATTAGGGGTAACATGGACGTGGTTTCTCACCATAACACTTTATTTAGCAACATGAAACTCTGTCAAACAATAATGTGATGTATGCAGCATAATTAAGCAGTCATGTCACATTAGGCACATTCAAATTCCCGATATCGTTGTTGAAGTCTGACTTTAGAAAGGTTTTTGCCAGCTGAGTTATAATTTTCGTAAGCAACCTCAGCAGCAGGCAAGCATTTACATCCAAATTCATGACATACTTCAGGTCTCCAGAACAGCATTAATAATTGGTCACCCTTCACAATGGAGAGACGTTTTAAACCACACACTCTTTTTTCGAGTAAAGAGGGCGGCTTGCAAACACGAAGACCCTGGATACAGTTTAATTAATTTGCAGAAACACTGCAATCATTTTACTTACCTTGAATGCAGTGAAGTATAATGCAGTATTTCTGCTTGAAAGCTGTAGTGGAGGAGCGTGTGCTGCAAGAAGTAATGCAAAAAATAGCAAAACTACCGTTTTGCAGCACCACATCGTAGACGCTTATCGACTGCTTTCCAGGCTGGCTCTGATGAGTTGGTCAAAGCGCACGCGCAGACGCCAAAAGAAGTCGGCGGGATTTAAGTGGGTGTGGCAAAGAGCGCACGCGTTATGTAACCGAGATCGTAATCGCTAGCAAGCTAGCTACGGCGGAGGGAGGAGACTCAGGAGAGCTATATCTACACCCACTTGCATACTTATTAGCTAGCTAGCTAGCAAGTAGTGTGTATAGTGATGCCGGCCATGCGCGCATGCGCATTTTGCACGCGCACCACACCCGAACACCCTAACACATCACGGCTCTTGCTGTAGAGCTGAAGCTGATCGGAGTGCGTGCAGTGGGAGGCAGGCGTCCAACAAAAAGGAAAATGTATGTGATTAGAATTGCAATTATGGCTATGAAGGCAGCTTGCTTCTTGTAACTGTAATTGGGTCTAGATAAGTCAGGGTGTGCGGTGTGCCCTGCCTGAAATTAGGCTTTATGCCCAACCCATGTCTATCTGTTTCCTATCCCCATCTGACTTGCGGGGAGTGTCTGATCTTTTGTGGGCGAGCCGCGTCCAGTCCCTATTTTGTTGCCTGGTGTGCCACTCTTTAGAAGAATGTTGAACATTGTTGGCGAGCGGGGGCGACCCATCTTGGAATTTGCCCGGGCTGCATAACGCGCCGTCAGCGTACAGCTTTCCTTCCGTGAAGCAAGACAGAGCTGCCTCAGTCTGTCGCCGTTACATGCGTACTGTATAAGCTTATTGCCAGAACGGTGAGCAGAACGGCTTTCAGCTCGTCTGTCGTGGCAGGCAGCTGGCACGGCAGTAGGCTATAGGCAGCGATCGATCGGCGCCAGCGACGATTGCGAAATTTCATTCCGTTTCGAGTATTTAAAACCTTCCGGTATGTGCAGTGCCATGGTGCCCATCACATAATAGTGGAAATATTCAACATTGTTGGCGAGCGGGAGCGACCCAACTCGGGATTTGGCCAATGTTCTGGCTGCATAACGTGCCATCAGCGCAGAGCTTTCCTTTGGTGAAGCAAGACAGATCTACCTGTCGCCGTTCAGCTCGATACGCATGTACCGGCGACAGGTAGATCTGTCTAGTATATTGGCAGAACGGTGAGTAGGTGAGCAGAACGGTACTTACCTTATGCTTTCAGCTCGTTGTCCACCAGGCAGCAGGCATGCAGCAGTGCTATCTGCACGAGCAAGCCTAGCTTTTATTAGGAAGTTCCACCTTCGAACCATAAAGATTGGGAAGAGGTATATACAGTGTCGGTCAGTCACCTAAGATTGCAGCGCATGCCGTCGAATGGAGGAGAGTTCTCTCGCTGGCTAGATCGATGGGCACATACTGCGAGGCAGCGTGTGTGGAAAAAATGTATTTGGAAATGATTTCGGATAAAAAGAAGCACGTAACGAATCCGCGCATGTGCACTTACACGACGTACGAACGATAAATATAAAAATTAATAAATAGAAAAATCGGTCCGTTGCGACGACTAGGTTGGCTCACTCCCGCTCGCCAATTATTATATTACTCGAACGAACAACTAGGTTGGCTCGCTCCTGCTCGCCAATAACAGTGTTGGTTACTCAATAATTGTATTTTCAAGCAATAGGTCCTGACTATTGTAATGTTGAATGTTTAATACTTAACCTAGGCAACAACAGGGATTGTGTGATGGGGTCAGGGGTTTAAGTGTGCTCAAATCTGTTCGTTAACTACGCTTCATGTACATATCCCATCCCTATCTTGTCTCCTTTTATACCATCCCTATTTGCCTCTTTTGCAGGATTTTTAATTCACTTGTCTCCACTCATTTTTATATACTACTACGTATATCTCTGTGAAAGGGGGCAAGCCGTCGTGACGGAAATGATTTAATACGCATGCATACGAAGTTTCATTTCGATGCATGCTACCGTTCACAAGTTTGAGGAGTGAATAAGTCATTATGTTGTGGTCGTCATGGTAGCGATTTAATACGTATGCGAGTTTCACCTCCATGTGTGCTACAGTTAGCAAGTTTGAGGAGTGTAAAAAGAAAAGAAAGAAAATTGCCGATATTTGGTCGGCATGAATACGCATGCATACTAAGTTTCATCTCCATGCGTGCTCTTGTTAACAAGTTTGAGAAGTGAAGAAGTAATTTTAAACAAAAGTGCCTGAGGCTGTTTTTTGTTGTTTAAACAATATATAGTTGTCATGGACACGATGAAATGTGCATGCTTACCAAGTTTCACCTCCATGCGTGCTCTTGTTAACAAGTTTGAGAAGTGAAGAATTTTAAAGAAAAGTGCCTGAGGCTATTTGTTGTTGTTCCAGCAATGTAGGGTTGTAATGGTATTATGCATGCATACCAAGTTTCACCTCCATGCATGCTAGCAAGTTTGAGGTGTGAAGAAGTAGTTTTAAATAAATTTGCCTGAGGCTTTTTCAAACAATATGCGGTCGTCATAGAAACGTGTAGTTGTCATGGAAATAGGCATACATACCAAGTTTCATCTCTCTGCGTACTACCATTAGAAAGTTTGAGAAGTGAAGAAGAAAATTTAAAAATGTGCCTGAGGCTGTTTGTTGTTATTACAAACGTGTATTGTTGTGATTTTGATGTTGGTTATTGAATACATTATGTCTACAAAGTTTCGTTCACATTATAGCTCTTACCATTTGTGAGTTACACTGACACATGTATGCCCATGATAATGTATTGCCCAGTATAGTGTATTGCCTGGGGCAATTTTGTTGTTGTTTACAGTAAACAACATTGTTTACAAACAAAAAAGTATGACATTGCACATGCGGTTATCAGGGGCGTAGCCAGGAATCGAGGTGTGGGGTTTCCCGCCAGCATTGCTCAGGTGCGTAACTACGTGTGGTTGCGTGTACGTGCGCTTGCGCACAGGTGTGTCAACAACGCGGGTGGAAGACGAATATTTTCATGTGAGAAAAGTGAATAAAAGTCACTGAATGTCAGTTATATAGGCATTGCTCACCGGCCGTCTGAGGTAAAAAGCCGAAAGCGGACAGGCACTTCATCTCTCACCTCGCAGCTCCAGTCACAAGTGCGCACGCGAATGTAGCAATTAAGACCACGCCCATTTTTTTCCGATCAAAGGGGGTTTCCGGGCAACGTAGGAAACCACATAGCTACGCCCTTGGTTATCGATATGTACATTCCTACAAAATTTCATGTCTTTATCTGTTTTGGTTTTTTAGTTAAGAAGAAGATGAAGATGAACAAAACTCCCTATCATAGCCCCATGCATCTAGGTACCATGCCCATCCCTATATCTACTACTGTAAAGCCTGAAATATTGGCGGCCATTATATTTAGCGTTTTACTCAGACTCCACATATTGGCGGCCATTAATATTAGCGTTTTGTTACTTGTGGTTAACTTTGACCTCCTATAGAAAAAAGTTTGGTGGACTGTTAATTTCTGAACGCCAACATTCGCTAAATTTAATGGAGCGCGAATATTTCCGGTTTTACAGTAAGTACTTGTACTTAGTGGTAAGTGTAGCTTGTAGTCCGACTTCAAACAACGAGGTGCTAGGAATATACGCTGTATTCTGAGCTGTGGGCTGAGGGCTGCACTGGTATCGTCCTGGACAGTCCTTAGATCACTGGAACGAGTCACTACGAGGTTTGAATAACGCGAGGGTTTTCAAACCGAGGAGACGAGTTCAGTGGTCTAACCGGCTTAGAACCGCGGCACGGAGAGCGCAGTTTCGATAGTGTGCAAGACCCGTTACCCAGTTGGCTCTGCCCGCCAGAATTTTGGCTGGGAAACGGCGATGGCCCATTAGGCTTCGAGACTGCCGCCGAGCAGGACGAGTTTCACTACGAGGTTTGAATAACGCGAGGGTTTTCAAACGCGAGGAGACGAGTTCAGTGGTCTAACCGGCTTAGAACCGCGGCACGAGAGCGCAGTTTCGATAGTGTGCAAGACCCGTTACCTAGTTGGCTCTGCCCGCCAGAATTTGGGCTGGGAAACGCGATGGCCCATTAGCTTCGAGACTGCCGCCCGAGCAGGACGAGTTCATCATACAAGCATCGCAGCAACTGGACGGATATATCCTGCAACCCCCGCCGGAGCAAGACACGGCCACTGGAGCGCTCAGCCCGCGTCGCTTGATCTGGACGATTTGTTTGTTTCCGGTTTTACAGTAAGTACTTGTACTTAGTGGTAAGTGTAGCTTGTAGTCCGACTTCAAACAACGAGGTGCTAGGAATATACGCTGTAGTCTCTGAGCTGTGGGCTGAGGGCTGCACTGGTATCGTCCCTGGACAGTCCTTAGATCACTGGAACGAGTCACTACGAGGTTTGAATAACGCGAGGGTTTTCAAACCGAGGAGACGAGTTCAGTGGTCTAACCGTCTTAGACCGCGGCACGGAGAGCGCAGTTTCGATAGTGTGCAAGACCCGTTACCCAGTTGGCTCTGCCCGCCAGAATTTTGGCTGGGAAACGGCGATGGCCCATTAGCTTCGAGACTGCCGCCGAGCAGGACGAGTTCACTACGAGGTTTGAATAACGCGAGGGTTTTCAAACCGAGGAGACGAGTTCAGTGGTCTAACCGGCTTAGAACCGCGGCACGGAGAGCGCAGTTTCGATAGTGTGCAAGACCCGTTACCTAGTTGGCTCTGCCCGCCAGAATTTTGGCTGGGAAACGGCGATGGCCCATTAGCTTCGAGACTGCCGCCGAGCAGGACGAGTTCATCATACAAGCATCGCAGCAACTGGACGGATATATCCTGCAAGCCCCGCCGGAGCAAGACACGGCCACTGGAGCGCTCAGCCCGCGTCGCTTGATCTGGACGATTTGTTGTTTGTTGTTTGTCGCTAGTCAGGCGTTGAAATCAGCTACATGTACATGGAACGAACGCTCTACCCTGACTAGCGACCAACAACAAAGCGTCCAAGCGACGCGGACTGAGCGCTGCGATGCTTGTATGATGAGCTCGGCGGCAGTCTCGAAGCTAGGAGCAAATGGGCCTTCCCACTCCTCAATTATTATGAATTTGACCTTTGTGAAACCTACATTCTTCACAGTGATCTAACTTGCAACTTTGAGACTTAGTAGATACCTGGCAGACCAGTACTACGGGTTTTAGACATTTGATTACTACACTCAACATCAAAGGGAATTATTCATGAGTGGTTCTAACAGCAGTCATTAGTAATTAGTGCAGGATGACACAGCAGAAATTCAGCATTGTTATTGGCTAGTTGGACTATATACAGATCAGTTAACATCAGGCGTCTTGGTGCATACAGGAGATCCTCCTCTGCTGTTAACTATATATGCGGGCCTCTCATCTCCGTTAGTTGAGAGATACCAAGGCTGTTGACTATACTGGAAAAGGGCGTAGCCCGAGGCCTGTATAGTTAACAGCTGAGGAGGATCCCCTGTATCGCCTCCCCGCCTACACGTTAACTAATACATATTGATACGGATGATGTAGCTAGGGGTTAGACCTATAATATTTAGCTGCTGATACAGTTATGTGGCTCTTAAAAATCGCTATAAGTGAGCTTGTGCAGAGGACTGTGAGTTGCGCGTAAGTTGTGTGCAGGTCGAGGTATTTAGTCTCATTCCCAGGAAGATGGTCTGGATTGATTTCTTTGACCAACAAAAAAGGGTGATGTGTAGGAATGTATGTGGTCCAGATTGCAGAATTTAGGTTTTCAACCATAAGATTGTGTAACAGTCATATGGCTTCTGTACGCAAGGGTTAATAATTATATACTCATACTCGCATTGAATAGACCTATCTTCCTAAAGCTCCAGAAAAGACTCCCAGCCAGTCACTGATATTTATCTCGAATTGCTTGAAACCGAGGCAAGTTAGCACCTGATAGATGAGAGTGACGTTTTCATTTCAGCAGCAGTCAATGATGCGTACTCTCCCATGTGGTGAACTGTATCAGAACAGACTGCACCACTGACACAAAGTCACGTTGCCTACGAGACAACCATTGGCTATTATGAAGCGCATAATGCCACAATCGAACAGATGAAGATGTTCTTCCTACCAGCTCCTGTGTTTTGACTCAAGCTGTGTCACAGCGACATTATGCGCAGACAGTCTCTGCCGACATCAATCAAAATCTGATGGGCAGACGACATTGCTTGTCCGTACCGTTAGAAAATCGGTTCGCGTTCTACATGCTCCGTTGTGTCCTGCTTACAGTGTTCCAATGGGGGTGGGTGGGTCTATTCGAGTTGGCCACTCATCTACGGCTGGTGGTTTTTTATATGGGATATTCGGATGGGTTCACTGAAAGCGATGCTCACTATTTCGTAGGACATACGAAACGTTGTAGCGGTCCAATGACTTCTGCTATTCTTCACTTCACTGATCGATTTCTTCTTGAAGGCAATAAGTGCACCGCTCATTTGTGTAACGTCGTCGAGCTTTGCGCTTTAGTATCGTGGTGTTGTTTAGGTATTTGTGTCTCTCGTACACGTGTGTTTACTGTGACAGTTTTAGTCTGTACATGTGGCCAAGGAAACCCATTGCAGAGGGGTTGAGTCTGAGAACAAGACTCTTTTACCCAGGTTTTGAATATCTTACTCCCTAGTGTTTTTGCACTGTGCTGGGTGAGCTGCTGGTCAAGCATCCACGCTGTAGCCTTGGTTGCATTGTAGCTCTGCTCATTGGTAACTGCAAGTTTCGATGCTATAGCACAGATTTTGAGGGATCCCCTTGCCTTGTGTTGTGTTGTATTGTAGACTTTGAGCTCAGCCTGCTGAGGTGCCTGGTAGTTCAGTGGTATAGAGAGCAGAGTATCGTGGCTAGGAATTTCGTTAGCATTATACAACATTGATCAGGGTATAACTATTAGAGAAGAATGTACATCATAGTAAGTATTACCAGCAAGGCTTAATGGTTGGTTGTGTACCATAGAAAGCCTCTTTAAGTATATATGTATTGAGGAAGCTGGAAGGAATCATGTGCAAAATAGGTCATGTGCAAGGTATCACTAAGTAAGGTAGTACTTAGTACAAGTAAATAAAAAGATTAAAAAGTGTGGAATATAGGGATGCCATAAAAAGTAAGGAGACAAGACAGGGATGACCTATATAGTGAACATGATGCAGTAATTCAATGGATGATGGCTACATACTTTGAACTGACATAGCTTGCTCGTGTAAAACCTCCCCACAAGCCCTATATTTTCGCGAAGTACGAGTGTGCTCCCTTGTATGATGCACAGCTAAGATTTATTTCATAAACACATTCGACAGGTAACACCATCCAGTTTTCAGTTGTGACTGCATTATGTGAAGTCTAAGACTTCTACATTTGCTCAACTAACCAGTTTTACAATGCTGCGTTCTTGGCGATCTACATACAGATTCCTTTCACCATTGTCCTCGCACTTCACTAAACAAACAGTAAAGGTGGCGACAATATAGGGCTTGTGTGGAGGAAGCTTTACACAAGCGATCG
>CASHTH010001654.1:0-55096 GCA_030341885.1 Geodia barretti
GCGCAGTTTGGTCAAACTACAAATGATTCTCAGTTGATGTTTTTTGGTAGCCGCGCCTGTTTAAGTTTACGCAGAATGCAGTGTAATACGCATGCGCACAATGTATTTTGTCACGTGATGCGTCCCGTGACCCGACCAAAAATCGCAAAATTGGTCATTTCCGCGGCGCGAATCGGACAAGAAAGGCATATCGCGTACGCAGAAGGAGCGCGATCATCTTCTGTCGCCGTGCCGGAAAACTGCCCCTCGCCTCTACTCCAGAGAGAATTGAACGGTGAGAGAATTTGTGCGCTCTTGAGCGCGCGCTTTGTGATGTGTGCCGCGCGGCGTGTTTTAGGCCCTACCCAACAACAGCGCGCAGGTGGGGAGATAATGGCGGTTTTGTGACGCCTCTACCAAAATTTCAAAATTGTCCCCTCGTTTTTGGTTGGCGCAAGATTTCACCCACGAAAAATAGGTCGCGCGTCCGTGTAGGAAAGCAAAGGTTGGTACGAAGCCTGCGGGAACGGAGCGGAACCCAGGAAAAGCTTACGCCGCCCTGGCAAGCAGGGCGTAGGATAATAATTTTGGCGGCCAAGCCGTTATGCACGCGTCTTCCGGCGTGTTCGCGCACTCGGGGTGCGCTACTTTTGACGCTCATTTTCCACTCTTCCCCAGGTGCTCTGCCGCGGGTGTTCACTAGTACAGCTGGCCATGAGTGAAATAAAGAAGGCACGCATGGTTCCATCTCAGCTACAGCGGTCTGCACTGACTGCTGCCCCACACACTGTGCTGACTCCTCTGCCTGGCCATATACTCACAAGCTCTATCATTACCAGTTCAATTCCAACAGGGCCCCCCCTCACTAAATCAGTCGGGAGTGGTGGTGACAGGTTTTTGGTCGATTCTGTCTCCCGTACCGTACGCAAACAGTCCAATCCGGTCAAACAGACCGTTGTGGTCCTGTCTTCATCGACCAACAGTCCCACTGTGTCAACCGCCAATCTGGTTACTAGGACCACAACATTCACTGGCCCACCTCCTCCTCCACTCATCTCAGCCATCCTCCCACAACCACCAGCAAGTGGCACTACCACGCTGTTCACAGCCAGTGGTGGAGGAGCGAAAAATCCACAAAAACAGTCCCTGCTCCAACTGAAAAATCAGCCCAAAAGACCCAAATTTCCAAACCCACTTTGACCCCCAACGGGGCAACAAATGCCACGCCCACCCAGACAAAGAAGCCCGAAACGACTGTTCCTTTGTCTGATTCCAGTTCCGAAGACTCCAGTTCGGACACAAGTGGCACCAGCGAAGAGAGCGACAAAGACGAACTGCTCAAGAATGACTCCCTGACCAACAAACCCACAGCGGGTACCGTTGTAGTCGATTCCGAGGTGCCCGGTCCTTCCGGCTTCGCCAAGAGGGGCCGCGGGCGACCGAGACACGCAACTTCAACGCCGAAAATGGTCAAACAGCTTAAACCGGGCGGGCAGAGAGCTCGCACGACGCCGAGGAAGAAGAGCGGGAGGGTCCCGAAACCGCCGGTGATTTTCAGTCCCGACACAGCGGCCGGGAAGGCTGCGCTGCCAAAGAGGCGGGGCAGGGGGTGTGGTGGGTGTCCTGGGTGCGTACGGGAGGACTGCGGAAAGTGCAACTACTGCAAGGACAAGACCAAGTTTGGAGGACCCGGGAGGAAGAAACAACGATGTGCACTTCGCGTGTGCTCCAATTTTGTGAGTATTCCAACAATGCAAGTCTCTTGTGAGTGTAATACATTTTGCATGCTTTTGTGTTTTTTGACATGAATATATACTGATAGGTGGCAAATTTTTTTTGGGGTGCAGTTCATAAAATTTTTGCAAGTTTGGAGCTCGTCTGCAAAAACACTTAGATCGTGTACCTATGTATTGTAAAACGTACATTTTTGCAGGTGAAGCCTCCTCATGGAAAGGGCCGTCCGGTGCAGCCTGGTACACCTCCCGGGGAAGTAACCGTGATACCTGTCTCGAAGCTCGCCAACTCTCTAAAGGTTGCAGAGGTCATCGAGCAGCTGCGGCAGAACCTGACGTCGAGCATCCCGCCTGTCATCGACAAAGACTCCGTCTTCCCGTCTCTCTCTTCTGCAACACCCGCTGCTCCAAACACCACTTCCTTCATCATCGCCCAGCCGACACAGCTGAAGGCCACGTCGTCTGCCCTCACCTCAATTGCTGCCAGCGAGACGAAGATCGTCGGGCCCGTAGCCCCCTCAACCATGATTTCCAAAGTCACTTCCACTGCGACGCCAGCTGTGTCTACTGCACCCGTGACGACATCTGCAGCCGCGTCTTCTGCAGTTAGCAAAGCTCCCGCGACTGCGAAACAAACGCAGCCCAAAACGAGCGAGGCTCCTAAAACGACGTCTGAAGTGGGGAAGAAAGAAGTTAAGACGACGGCTGTGGAGAAGGCACCCGATAGCAGCAGCAAGTCTTCTTCTGAAGTCAACAAACCATCCGAGATTGCTCTCCGCACCAGGAGAAAGGTATTTTAGTACACAAGAGATGACAACTTTTCATGTGTGTATATATAGCATAATTATAGAACCCATGCATGGGTAATATCAATTGTGCATGAATTTGGAGTTGGTACTATTTTAAGTGAGGGGGCAACTCACCCATTGAAAATTGTACAATATTAGCATCTGAGCTACACTTTAATCAGCATGAGTCTGTTTAGTGAATGTAAATTTCACTGTTGTTACAGCAACATCAAGTACAGCAGCCACAACAACAACAACAACAACAACAACAACAAAAACAAGTGAAGGAGGTGCCAGGTGCTCCAACTTCCTCTGCAAACTCGCCGGCGAGCGGAGATCAGGACAAGATCAAGTGCATCGTCTGTGGAAGGGGAAGAAAGCCTTCACTGATGAGGTCCAACCAGTTCTGCACCCAGCGCTGCATCAATACTTGGTCCGAGAAAAACAAGGGGGCGGAGCCTGTGATGTCATCGTCGCCGTCGTCACGGCGATCGGTGGTGGAGGTGGAGACACCGATGGAAGTCGAGAAACAGCAGAAAAAGCTGCCCCGAGCACTGAAGAACCTTCAGATTGATATGACGTGTAAGTCTTAGTGTGTGTATGGACAAATGTATGCATATTATGTGTGCATTGATGTGTGAATGTTTTCAGGGGACAGAAGGTCGTCGCAAGGCACCCGTGCTCCGCCCTCTTATACACCCATAGCTTCTGCCACGCCCAAACCAACCATGACTTCAACCCCCACCCCCACAGCTACCACTGCTACCAACAAGCGACCGACGTCGTCCACTGGCGTCCAACCCCCGGCCGCCAAAAAACTCACCAGAGAGCTTGGTGGGTGGTGTATAAACAAAGTCATTTTGTGTGCATCCTACATAATAAGAGGAAAGGTTGAATTATACCTCCGTTATTTCTTTATCGTTTTCAGAAATTACAGTGGGTACCAAGAGACCTTCACAGCAGCAGCCTCCACAGAACCAGAAGAAGATGAAGGAAGGTGTGAAATATTTTTAGTCGCACACACTCCCCAATTTATATAGAAAATGGGAGACACACTACTTCCACTCCAATTTGCACCAAAAGTATCCTGGATTCACTCGCATTATTTTGCTCTCCTCTCCCTCTTCCCTCGTCTCCTCCTCATCTTTCTTCACCCCACCTACCTACAGCTGAACCAGCCAAATCGGTCTCATTCAACCTGACCTCCATCCCCACTAGCACAGTGGAACCCATAGCTGCCCCTCCCCTCAGTCGCACGGTCCCTCCTCCCTCCATCTCCATTGTCCCTCTGGACCAGCTGACTGCTCTGGGCACCGCGCTCCTCTCTCAGCAACAGCATCGGGCCAGGAAAGACGACGCTCTGGCCGTCACAGCCGCCGCCAAGTCCGTCGCGTCCGGCTGCCAGATCCCGGCCGGTCAGTTCCGTTGCGTGCGTCTGTGCGTCTGTGCGCTAGCGTTGCGTGTTGGATGCCGTTCCCGCGTGTGTTTAGTAAACCACACGTGGGTGTTCGAGCCAAATTAACAACAATGGTCACTCGCCCGCTGATGAAGTAGCCGTATAAGTTCTGTAGCAGCTCCGCGCAAAGATGGACAGTGGCGACTGTTCCCCCGCCTGTCTGTGTAAGACAAAAAAAGGCTTTAACTGTATTTTACGCGGCTGCTGAGGCATGGCGTGCCTCGCCCAGCGTGCGTGCGAACGTGGATAGCTAGCAATAGGTTCTAGCTAGGGAAAGAGGTAGCGATGATGAGTCGTGCAGGGGTCCAGAACTGCCGCCATGAGGGCAGGGGCCGCTGGTGTGGGAGGGTGAGAGAGCGTGCAGCGGAAACGCTCCGCTTTTTCCCCACCAACACCGGCGGCCAGGAGATTCGCACTCACTGAGCCGCCTCTCGTGTTCTTCGGACACCCTCCGCTAGCTAATGCTGACGACGCACCTATGTAGCGCTGCGGACACCTGCGAAATCCCGACGCATCTCCCGCAGCTAACTAACTATTCTTTCCACTGCAGGTTTGCCCGTGGACGTCCGCTCCTGGACCGTAAGCGAAGTCGTGAAGTTCTTCGAGAGCACCACGGACTGCAAGGACTACGCCGCGATGTTCAAAGAGCAGGAGGTAGACGGGACGGCCCTGCTTCTCCTGACCCACGAGTCCCTCGTCAAGTGTCTGGGAATAAAGCTGGGACGAGCGCTGAAGATAATGGTACACGTGGAAGAACTGCAAAAGTTGTACGCTTAGCCTGCACGCATGCTGAAAAAGAATCCCCAATGTTATTGCACTATCGCCTCCAGTTCTTCGCTGAGCTTTATCCACTCCCGTACAGTTCTCCCCATATCTCCACATTCTATAAGAACTGGTCACATGCTGAACACAACACCGTTTTTATTTCAACTTTTGCCCTATTTTTGTATTACTACTCATACATCCCCTCTTCACTCTTCTTTGTTATCACCCACATATTACACACCTAGAGCTCACAAACTGACACTTCTCGACATCTTTGTTAGAATGTATGATGAAAGTCCTGAGTGTTATCATTATTATACCGATAATATGAGATTTGAATCAAAAATTATTGGTGTGAAATTCTCAACGTTTGCGCTCCTTTCTCCAAATGTATGTTCGAGGTGTCTTTCCGTCCCCTTCGATTCTTCTTTTCTTCCCCTTTGCCTAAAATAAACATTCAAAATTGTAACCTTGCTCTGTTAATTAATGGTGGTCCCTGACCATTAGATCTTTTTGGGTCTTCATTTTCCGAGCTATTCTCAGTAACTCTTTCGATCTGTGGATTCGTTGGTTTAGTTCGCGATACGATGTTTCGCACTTCCGTTTTGCCTTCTGCAGGATTCAAAACCACACAGATACAGTAAAAATTCACCTTACATGCAAAACTTCAACCTTTGTGACAAAATGCTTCTGTGAATAGCTCATTTTCATTAAATGTTTTGAACCGGAAAGTGTTTAGCTATATAATGCTGTGTAGGTTACCTCGATTGCTTCAGGGGTGTGGCTTAGAGGAGGTCCGACACTCAACTGTTGAGAAGTAAGTCTGTTGTAGGAATGCTGCACCATCTTGGGCTCGGTTTCAAAGTGACCGGCTGGCTCAAAGTTAGCAACTGAAAAAGCAAGCGATGAAGTGTTTAACAGTGTAATCTGGGACAGTTAGAAGTGTCCATCTTACTGAGGTGTCCTTAGGAGTTTAAACAGCATGAAAGGAACAAGTTGTCCTTATTAGACGGGTGTCCTCATTTCAGTAACTTATTCTCTTTAAGTAGAGCAACATACCTTCTTCTACAGAGTCAACAAATATAGTGTGAGTATTGGTCGGTTGACTGCTGATTAGGTGAAGCCCTGACCTCAAACGCTCGACCTTCTACGCAATACACAATGATGTCATAGTACACTTTTGGTCACTAATAATACTTAATACCTTTCTTTCGATGCGATATTTCATCTCCACGTATTTGATATCCTGAGTCTTCATCACCTTCAACTGGTCATCCGTGAACTTCTCCTCCTCTTGAGGGATCACATGACGCCCGTTCTTTATGTGGGGTGGGTCACATGATTATCACATGTGAGTCACGTGACCATCCATAGCACTAATATTACACACCTTTAGTTTCTCATTGATCATTCGGTAGTAAAACTCATCTGGGTTCTTGTTTCTTGCCTGAAGACATAAAAAGTTGCAAGTTTTTTTGAATGGACACCCCAAAATATCCACCTCTACCTTTTCTTGTAAAGACTTGATGTATTTCTTCTTCTTGTTGTAGTCCCTGGAGGTTTAGTGATGAAAAAAAATTCTGGCATGGTAAAAGAGGCTAACCTTGCCCGCAGTACATAGTCCTTGTGCTTCTCCAGCAATCCTAAGTGTTTTCTCGCTGAGGGCTAGAAGGTAGGTGTGCACCAAATAGAGTTTAGCGATCCACGCCGCGCGGAGGCGTCCGGGTACTGCACTCACCTGTCCTCTTTCCCTGTGCGTCCTTTTCAGGGACTTGCCGCTTTTCTTGTAAGACGACATGGCCTCCAACCACCTCTCGGGCAAGGTTCCTCGACACTGAATCAAAGGCGAAAGCGTCTCCTCCTGGTGAGCTTTATTTAGAACAAAAGCTGCAGGCGCGGGAAGCGGGAAATTGCGACGTTCGAACTCTTCCATGGAGTTCATGCAAAGGACGAGGGGACGAAAGTCCCGGGTGGCGTGCAGCTATCCCTGCGCTCTCCAGCTGTACAAACTCCCTCCCACGGAGGTGGTGAGTCTGCAAGAGTTCGAGGAGCTGGCCGAGAAGCGGCTGAGACGTAAGTAAGCACTAGGGACCGGCCGTATCAGGGATTCCCGTACCATTAGCCAAAACAGCCTAGTGGCTCAACAGAAGTTTGCAAGAAGTGGCCAATTTGTGTGTGCACCAGACTTGCATGTATTGGCGCCCTCCTTTCCTCCAGTTTTGCAGGCGGTGGAGAGCAAGAGGGTGAAGCTGGCTCACGACGGAGTCCACAGGAACAACGAGGAATACGAGACTCACATGAAACCAGTAGTGAAGGGGGCAGACACCATTCCACTAGGGGTTGGTATAGAGGCTGGTCCCATTATAGTCCTACTCGGTCTCGTACGGTCTGGGGAATAGATGTGATTGTTTTCTCTAGTTGCACCAAGAGTTTGATAATGTGCTGACTCTTGACGAGCGGAAGAGGAAGGAGAATGTCCTGAGGAGACAGCAGGAAAACAGACGAAGAGACCACATCTCTCACTACATCCTCCGACTTGCCTACTGCCGCACGTCAGTTCAAACTCCTCCCACTCCCTGTAGCTGATCGGTCATCAGTACAGAATAATGGAGCCTAAACATTTTTCCCATCCAGAGAGGAAATGAGGCGGTGGTTTCTCACACAAGAAACAGAGCTTCTCAGGTAAATGCAATCGGCAAATTTTCTACTTCTACCAAATATTTACCGCACACAGATTGGCTCCAATTGTTTAATGAAAAATGGAATTCTCATGATAAAACCGTTTACTCTATCTCTCTTCTCCCTTCCTCCCTCTCTTCAGGTGTCGCTTTGCGTATCTTTGCCATCAAATCGACAAGGAGGAGATTTTTCACAGAATATGAGAAAGATTTGAACTTTGTTCATGTCGAGGCGACTGAACTGGACGAAACTACAGTAGGGCAACATTATTAGCTAGTTTGTGTGAAGAAATAATGTTTCCCCAGCTGTCAGAGGTTCAGTTGTTCTACAGTGGAAATTCAGAGCTGACATCATGCATCAAGGTACTTACTATTATGCAAACAAGGATCTCCGAAAATTTTTATATTTGTATACGCATTCCCCCATTCTGGTAATTGCATTCTCCCATCCCCCAGGTTCCATTCACAGCTGCCCTAGATCTGGTCCAGTCTCGTCAAGTAGTGATAAAGAATGTGAGTTGTATGCAGTCCTTGTGGCAAAACTTATTTATGCAAAATGTTTGATCAACTTGCTGATTTTCAGGGCTACGGGTACGTTCCTCACAAAGACGACTTACTTCTCTCCCTGGTGTGCAACAAGTTCAGAACCAGGGTCTCCGAGGAGCTGGTGGTATGTAGATCGCATGATGTCATGTTATCTCGTCCTTTACGTCATGTGATCCACGTAGAAAACGCTGCATCACCTGGCGGTTGTCGACGACGACGAGCGACTGGCACCGTTCCTGAAGAGACTAAAGTTAGATTCCCTCTCTCCTTGCAGCTTTTAATTTTACTCCCTATATGTGTACATTAGCTAGCAGGTAGCAAATCGTGTAACGAAATCGCAAAATTTTTACTCTATGTCAGAGATCGCTATCTTGGCGAAGATTTCAACACCGGAACTGAAATAAGTGGCCAAGTTCATCCCTCCCAGATAAATACAGTGAGTTAGGGGTTAAAAGACATGGTATTCATTCACACAGATTCAGTGGGCAATTTTAACTCCTTCCTCACTGCCTCAGCTGAGCAAGGAATCGTTCCCTCCCTGCATGCGGAACCTCCATGAGACTCTGAGGTCAGAACACCATCTGAAGCACTTTGGCCGTCTCCAGTATGGATTATTCCTCAAGAGTATCGGTGAGTCATTAGGACGTCCTGAAATTTCGTGTCCTGAAATGTTCCTTGTCCTAATCTTGGCTTTTGCAAACTAAATGTCTTTTTGCAGCTAATGGTTTTTAAATGCTTTTTTGTGGGGTTTAGGGCTTTCTTTAGACGGTGCTCTGGCGTTTTGGAGAGCGGAATTCACAAAGAAAATGGACCCAGACAAGGTATGGACGCTTTCTTCTGTCACACATTGGTGTCTGGATTAACGCGGTTCATTGATTTCAACCCAGTTTGACAAACAGTATGCGTACCATGTGAGACACAGCTACGGCAAAGAGGGGAAGAGAGCCAACTACACTCCCTACTCCTGCATGAAGATCATCATGTCTAACACACCCACCCAGGGAGATCACCACGGTAACCAGTAAAACATTGGCCAAAACTAATTTTGAGACCACGCCCCCTGCAGGATGTCCGTTTCGTCACTGGGACCGAAGTCACATGACTACCATGCTCCAGTCACACGGACTCTCTAGCAAGGACGGTCAGAGTGTGCTGGAGTTTGTGGAGAGCTCACACTATCAACTCGCCTGCCAAAAGTACTTCGAAATCACCCACAAGGTTACCTGGCAATCAGCATTACGTCATAATGATGTAATTCATTATTATTCCAATTCTTTGTGATTCTTCGTCCTCTATCATTAGGCCCACCTGTTTTTATTGACGTGTAAAGACATTTTTTATTGCATCATAATTATGTTGTGTTTTAGTTGCAGTCGGCACCGTTCAGTCTGGAGCATCCGTCGCAGTATTTTGCCGAGAGTCGCAGGGTGAGGGGAGGTCTTGATTCCATGCCAAAGACGGAGCCGGGTGGAATGGAATCTGGTCAGGGAGACGCCAGTGGAGTGGAATGTGAAGACGAGTCTGTTGCTATGGATGTGACTGCAGAGATTTCAGTAAAGGACATGGAGGATTTTGAAAGCTTTTGAAACTTGGTGTTCATGTCAAAAACAATTGCGCAAGCAATAAAAAGCACTAAAGTGCAAACCCTCGGCACACTCTATAGAAATGTGGAACCCATACACAAGTGTGGCACCACCACAATTGATGGTCTTGACCATAGAACAGCATGTTATGTTGGAAAAAAAATGGCCAGCCCTATATCTGTTTGAGGCCAAAAAATATATAAGGTGAAAATTGCCAACCTTTCATCTCTCTATAATTTTGGTATTACCCAAAAAAAAGGTCAAAAAAAAATTTGACAAAAATACGGCGAAGTAGCTCGCAGAGAGTCTGACACGGGCTAGCTACAGTAGTAGATAGCACGCGAGAGTCGATACACGCCATTCGTTGTGACTTCTTGTGCCTTCAAGATAGACAGAGCAAGCGGACCCGGTCGAGCTAAATATAAGCGCATGCGCCAGCGGCATAGCGCTCTAGCTCTGCAACGTAAACGTATAGGGAAGCATGCGCAGATTTCTATTAGTGGGCAGGGCTAAACTGTTAAGGAAGCGATGGCCGACTTTCCCGAGCTAAAGAACGACCTGTTGCTACGAGCCGCTCGTGGAGAGACGGTGGAGAGAGTGCCGGTTTGGGTGATGCGCCAGGCCGGGCGCTATCTACCAGGTTTGATCACTTTTATATCTCCGTTTTCGCGTGGAAACGATACTTTCTCTCAGAATTTCGCGCCACGAGGGAGAAGCACGACTTTTTCACTATCTGCCGGACGCCGGAGCTAGCGTGCGAGGTCACACTGCAGGTACGCTGGTCTTAGACCCGTGTGATGACTGCAGGAATCTCTGATAATGGCTGCTTTTTGTAACGTTCACGGTAGATGTGGACGCAGCGCATAGATTTCCGCTGTGTTACGTCACAGATTCCCACTATATATATATTTCGTACAACCAAGGGGTCCGCCTGCATTTTGGTGACCCAGCAAGAAAAATGTAACAAATTCTTGTGCTTAGGTTTCTGCGTATCAAATCTCCATAATAATGATCTCTGCAGCCCCTAGCAAGGTTTGACCTGGATGCAGCCATCATCTTCAGCGATATCCTTGTTGTCCCACAAGCAATGGGAATGACTGTGGAGATGGTGAAGGGAAAGGTATGTGAGAGTTGTTTGGTGGCCAGAGCAACCAGTTTGTTACCAGTTTCTGGCGTGTTTCCGTAGGGACCACATTTCCCCGAGCGACTGGACAGCCCAGAAGACATGAAGGTTCATCCACCCTCACATGTCTTCTCTCATACTACACAACATACACTGGAACTCGCTCTAATCCAGGCACCCAATGAAACAGAAGAAAGTGTCCATATTAGTGAGGTGTCCTTATTTCAGGGGTTACATTGTAAGCAAGAACTGCTCTGGGGTTCTTATTAGAGAATTGTCCTCGATTCAGGTGTGTTCTTTCTCAGCCATAATCTCTGTCCCTCTCCCTTGCTACCTCCTCCCTCACTCCCTCTCTAGAAACTCTCTCTGTCGGTGGATGTCGACAAAGAGCTGGGCTATGTCTTCTCCGCAATCTCCCTCACCAGACGGAGACTGGAGGGGAAAGTGCCTCTCATTGGCTTCTGTGGCGCTCCAGTCAGTATACTATCAGCAGTTACATTACACAGAGTAGAGGTGGGAGAGAAGAGGGTCAGAATAATGTAAAACTCCAACACCGTGCATGGCATCCTAAAACTATTGCAATTTCATAAAATCACAAAATATTTTGATTGCGAAACCTTTTTTACTTATGCGATATGTAGGACACACCTTGGATTATCTCTCTCTTACTTTTCCTTCGTGCTTTTTCAGTGGACGCTCATGTCCTACATGATAGAGGGTGGGGGTAGCAACACCATCAGCAGGGCGAAGGCTTGGCTCTACCGACACAAGGACGCCAGTCACCAGCTGCTGCAGGCCATTACCGACGTCTGCGTGGAGTATCTGGAGGGACAGGTCAAAGCCGGGGCTCAGGCTTTGCAGGTGAGTGCATCTCTCTTCTCTCCTAGCTTGTTGAATTTTCCGGTGTGTGTGTGTGTGTGTGTGTTTGCAGGTGAGTGCATCTCTCTTCTCTCCTAGTTTCACGTCTATAAGTTGAACATTTTCACTGATAAGATCTGACCTCTGTAACCAGCTTGGTTGAAGTTTCCAGTGTGTGTGTGTATGTTTGCAGGTGTTTGAATCTCATGCTGGTATACTTGGTACGAAGCAGTTTGAGGAATTTTCTCTCCTCTACTTGACACAAATTGCCAATAAACTGAGGGAGCGACTGCAACAGAGTGGACTGCCCAATGTTCCATTGGTGAGTGGAGAGAGAGAGAGAGAGAATTCTTAATGTTCTATGTGGCTGGTGATTTTCACGTCTAAGCATGTGTGAATGATATATTACATTATGTACTACAGATCCGCCAATTGCAGAATTAGAACGTAGATGAGTAACTCTAGGAAGTGGGAATGGGAGAGAGTGTGTGTGTCCGTTTGTTTCTCAGATTGTCTTTGCCAAAGGAGCTCACTACGCTCTGCCCGATCTCGGATCCAGCGGGTATGATGTCGTCGGAATTGACTGGACCCACGACCCCAGCGAAGCCAGGTGAGGGATCACATGATGTGTCACGTGACCTTAATTACATACCACCACCGGATTCAGACGAGCTGTTGGGGGTGGAGTCTGTCTCCAAGGCAACCTCGACCCTTGTGCACTATATGGTTCAAAAGTACGTTTTCTTTCCACTGTAGTTCTCGCAATAAAGCGATTCTCATTGATAAACTTTGTAAAAGTAATTAGCTATTAAGGTTTTAAGCTTCTCCTCCCCTCCCTCCGTCACTGTCACAGGAAGACATAGTGGGAAGGGTGCAGGAGATGGTGAGAGGGTTTGGACGGCAGAGCTGGATTGCAAACCTCGGTCACGGGATCTATCCAGACATGGATCCCGAGCATCTGAAGGTGTTTGTGGATTCCGTTCATTCCCTGTCACAGCAGTCCGTCTGACCGATGGGGGGGCAGTGTAATGATATTCATGACCTTGTGGGACTCCAATCATGTCTCTACTCCATTAACTTTGGCAGGGTTCATTGGGGTTAATAATACTTGAGGTAAAATTTTCATGGGACGCAGATGTCGACAGCAAATATTTATGCTGAATCCACACTCCATAATAAAGTGTTTAATGAACAAAGATCGAATGCCAAACATGTCGGTCTATTTATACAAGACAGTCTCATTGGTCGTGATTCAAATTCAAAAACTGCTCAGACTCTCTGCGCAGTGTGTTTAGTCGGAGCCAAAGTAGGTCATTCCGAAGTGGGAGGGGGAACACGGGTGCACCTCTGACGTCAGTATCGTGATTTTGGGATAGTCCTTGAGTAGTTTGTGTACTCCGCGGGGTGTTGCGAAGAGAGAAATGATGTGAATCTTCTCTTCTCTGACGCCGTGTTCTTTGAGGATGTTTAGAGCTTCTTTGGCTGTGGCGCCAGATTCTGGAGAGAGGCAATGGAGGAATGAGGAAGGCAGAGAGGATAGAGAGAGAGAAAGGAGGGGCGGAGGGAAGAGAACGGAAGAAGAAGAGAAGACAAGATGAAAATAGAAAGATAAACTGAAGAGGGCGAGAAAAACAGAAATGAAAGGAAGTCGTAGGGAAAGAAGGAAGGGGTGGCAAATAAGAGGGTTTATACAGGCCCACCTAACACAGGATGAAGCAGCAGTATCTGTCTCTTGTCAACTTGTGGTGGAAACTTGGCATAGTACACCTGCAGGCACACCAAAACCACTCACATCATTCCAAAAAGTATCCTTTACACAAACTGTGTCATTAACTTGCAGTATATAGCTGTTCCACTATAATATCATACTGTAGTGTTCACTGAGTGGGTGTGGTGTCTTACTCGTGGTAATTTGGTGTCCTGGTCTCTGCGTATGAGAATCTTCCCAATCCGCATGGAACGGCAGCACTCCCGGAGCCCCTTTTCCATGGCTTCACCTGGTGGGCGAAATTTGCTTATATATACTCTCCCTATCTCTCATCTGTACATACCACTGCGCAGGATACTAACTGCACAGTTCCACTTCTCAAACCATTCTCCTTCATATTCATGACCTGTAGGAGTGAAAGGGTGGGTAATGTACTCTGGAGTGCACAGTAACGACAGGCTTACCAGTTGGTGTAATAACCGTTCGTTTGTAAGACGGAAGGCAGTTCAATCCTTCCTCTACCATCACTCTTATCTGTGGGACGTAAAACGAGAAGCGAAAACTGCACACGCACCGCTAACGTTACGTTTTACGCACCAGTCTATCGGCGTAGAAGATGAAATCGCCCCTTGACGTAGTGCTGCAATAGAGGTAAGAGAGCGGTGATGCAAACGCCTAGCACTCCCATCTTCCTCCACTCACCTATCTCTGAGGATGGTCTGCAGCTCCCTCACTCGGTCGCTAGGCTCCAAGACTTTCAGCTGTTCCAACATCGCGTCTCCAGCGCCGTTTTTCGCCCACGAACCGTCGTCTTCTGCGGCCCCGTCTTCCCCCTCGTCGCAGAGAGACACGTGGCTAGACACAACCGGACTAGAAGTGTCGCTACTGTTGCTCATGCTACGACCACACGGACACACACGCAAGACGGCCGGTGGGTTGCCCCACATGTATGCGTAAAAATATCGCGCATGCGTTTAATATCGGAACGCACGCGCGACACGATTTTCTGCACGCACGTAGAATACCAAACTCACAATAAATAGCTATCATTTCAGAACTGATGCAAAATAATATAACTTAACTTATGATTAGAGGACGACAGAGTGATACAAAATGGGCTTCTTGCAACGCAAAATAACAGTAGCAGAAGCCTCAAAAACAACAAGGCAAAAGGGTTTATGTGCATTAGTGCGTGTATATACATGTTTCTATAACAACAGTGTTGGTAGAAGTATATATATATATAATATTGGGGGTGTCCCTGAGAAAAGTGGACGTGTGATTAAAGGTGGGGTGAGTTTCGATCAGGAATTGGAGCTCCTCTTGTTCAGGCGTCGCTGGGCTAGTGTTGAGTTGTCGACGGGGTCTAGGGTGGCGGTCGGAGGACGGGAGAGGGCATCAAACGTCGCCTTCATGGCTCCCTGGAGAGAAACGGGGGAGGAGAGGGGGTGATAAACAACAGAGGAAAAGTGAGAGATACAATACGTTGAAAGAGAGTGGAAAGAGAGAGTATTATCATAGGAAGGGAGGACTAGAAGGAAGAGGTTTCTATCCCATTTGTGAAATACTGTAAACCTATGCATGACATGGCATCACATGGTTTTTTCTACATGAACTGTAGGTGTGTTGTTCAAAAACTCATCTCTATCTACGGCAGTAGAAAGAATAGAGGACAGTTAGGGAGAGTCGAAGAGAGAAAGAGGGGCTGAATCAAGCTCACCTTGATCTTGGTGTCTTTGATGGAGAGTTTGGAGTCGGGAAGAGAGGAGCGGGAGGTCACCCACTGGTGCTGCAGGACCTGAGCCGCAGTGTATCGCTGCATAGGGTCCACGTGGAGCATCCTCAGGACCAGGTCCTTGGCGGCAGAGGAGATGGAGTTCCAGTTGCCTCCAGTGAGAGAGATCTTCCCCTCACCGATCCTCGCCAGGATGTCCTCCGCCGTGTCCTCGGGACCCGTCGCAAAGGGGGTGGAGCTGGAATGGAATGAGGACGGAGGCAAGTGTGTTACGTAATCCACATACTCAATGGAGGTAGAGTACAGAGTACAGTGGGGAATTAATTCGCAGTCCCCCCTCCCCTGAAAATGTGCCAATATTTACTCACCCGGCAAGCATAGTATACAGGAGAACTCCGAGACTCCAAATGTCAATGGCAGCATCATATCCTTGCTTCTTCAAAACCTGCACACCAGTAGGATATCCACTCATTTACACATACTGACAATACAAAGGGGAAGAGCCTGTACTATGACACACCTTTCACTCTAAAACACACCCTGAAATTCTTTGATGTAGGCATTAAAAATGTACCTCTGGGGCCACGAAATTAGCGGTGTAGCAGGGGGTCATGAGCAGCCCGTTCTCTGCCCGCAGCTGCTTGGCAAAGCCAAAGTCGGCAATCCTCAGACTCTCGGGCTTGCACGCAGGACTGGCGTACAACAGATTGGCCGGCTTCAAATCCCGGTGCACCACTCCTTGTTTGTGCAGGTAGTTGATCGTGGTTGCCTGTGGTACCATGTGACAGTCACATGACTAATTAAGGGGAGGACCCTACTCACGAGAACGTAAACGATGCTCGCGGCTTCTCTTTCGGAGAAGTAAGTCTGTTGTAGGATTCTGTCGAGAAGTTCTCCACCTTTCATCATCTCCATCACCATGTACACCTTGTACCCGTCGTCGTACACCTGTAGGTCACGTGACAGTCATGTGATCACGCGAGGACAGTCATGTGATCACAGTGTGCCGCACCTCTTTGAGCTTGATGATGTTGGGGTGTTGTCCGTAGCGAAGCAAAATCTCGATCTCTTCATCCACATCTCTATTTGACTTGGCCTTGTCAATGATCTACGAAATGCGGCACAGAATTTTACAGTTTTAGATCAGGAAAATATACTAAACTCGCAAACTGGGCGATGAGCGTCAAAAGGGATGAAGAAATAAACTAAGTTCTAGGAGAGTAGACGCAAGAAAAAAATTCGCAGAAACAAAATTCACAGAAACACCCTGCGAAGCTCAACTTAGCAAAAAGAGAAAAAATGGTGGAATAGAGGAAGGGAGAGAAAAGATGGTGGAATAGAGGAAGGGGTATGTTTCCCAGATTCACAAAAAAAACAAAATTTCTGTGTATAAATAAGCTGACCTTTACGGCACAGTCTTGGCCAGTGGCTCTATGGACGCATCTCTTGCAGACGGAGTAAGACCCGTAGCCGACCGTATCTTCACAAATCTCATAGTCGTCCTGTATTGCGCCTGTGTTAACTGGTAGCGGGGACCCCAGCTGTGGATGATACACTGAACGTTAGACAGTGGCTCTGAAACACACGTGGCTAAAGGCAGTATAAGATAAGTGCCAATGTTACTAAAAATGGACCTTTCGCGGTGACCTATTGTTTTGTTCTATCTTTAGTAACATCTGCTTGTGTTGTAACATTATAAAGGGACAGTATGTTGATGGCATCTTATAATGGACATAGAGACAAGCTCTCATTGTCAGCGTCTTCCCTGCACCTTTGGTTGACCATCAAACAAGACAGGACACATCACTTGAACGCCATTTTATTTAAAATGTGGTGTATATGGTAATGTACAGAGCAATGCTCACAGTTGAGAGATGGAGTGTGGACGATGGACCAAGAACGCGGGGAGGGACAGCTGGCTTCTTCTCTTCCTGCACACACCACACCACAGACACAACTCATATATAGCACATACATATGTATGTATCATGTACAGTGAAACCTCGGAAAAAGGAAACGTCCGAATAAACCCAGACAGACACACTCCAAAAGGAAACAAGCCATAGATCACATGACCGTCACATGATTCCCACCCCGGGCACACCCTTACACTAAATGCGGGTTCTACTTCCTTATTCCCAGGTTTCTCTCACCATCCCTGGCAAGGGCCTTAAAACAGAATCCCCGATCATCTTATCCCCATATGGCACCCCTGAGAGTTATATTGAAGAAGAGAGACTAACCAACAGGTTTTACACATCTTCCTGCTTTTCCAATTTACATATTTTCTAGTTTCCCCTGGCAACAGAAACAGCTGCAACAACCCACCACACCAATTACCCAGGGGACAAGAGGAATGCATCCCTCCCCCTCCCATCCCCAATTTCCTGGATCAGTTGAAATCACTTCCTCCCACAACACAATTATGTAATCCGTGCTAAAAATAGACTACGAAGACTCCACCCACCTCGTCAAGGGTAGGGGCAATGTAACTGAATCCCCTGAACAGCTCCTTGGACGTGGCGCTGACCGGAACTGCCGGCGAGTCTGGCGTGACAAACAGGAAAACAGGAATATGAAACCAGTTTTACACACTTTACAACACCTGTAGCCACTACAACAACACTACTAGTGAAGTGTCCTTATTATCGCCATACACACGTGGATCACATGATGTCATGTGACCAGAGAGACTCGGCCCACCTTTCGGTGTTCTTGAGGTGAACTCGGTGTCAAAGTAATAAGCGTCGTCGGCACGACCGCAGGCTGGCTTGAACGGAGGAGGCACCTCTCTACCAACAAGTTTCTGAGAAAAGAGAGGGAGACAGTGAGATGGAGAGAAAGAGGTCGGCCCCGAGTACAATGAACCTCTGTGCCTAAAGGACCCGCGGATATTCAATGTTTAATTCTTTATTCAGAGGTATCCCCTTTTCGTAGATAATGTTGCAGAACCAAGTGTCCTTTGTAGAAGGAAGGGGCCTTAATTCAGAGTCGTATTTCGGGAGGTAAAACAGGTTTTTTCTCACCTCCCAATCAATGGTCTTGAAGAAGGCGTGGGCTTTGACGTTCTCGATCCCGTTTTGCCCGTTTCCCAACCGGTTTTGCGGGTTTCTCTTAAACAGTACTCGCAGGAGGCTCTGTGCCTCTGGTGATAGGAACTGCGGCATGCCAAGTTTAGCTCTGGGGACGAGGAGGGAGCAGAGGGGGAGAAGGAAGAGAGATAATGAGAGGCCAAATTGAGAGATGTGGCTTACTTCAAGATCATTGTCATTGTGGCTTTTCTATTTTCCCCTTGAAACGGCAGAGAGCCTGTCAACATCTCGTACTGCGAGAAATGAGGGAAAAGAGGGGAAATTGGAGAGAGGATAAAAGATAAAAGACAAGTAAATCGCTAAACAAGATTTCGCAGGTGAGTTTTCAGTTACCATGAGGACTCCAAATGACCACCAGTCGGCCGTGGTTCCGTGACCTTTCCTATTGACGACCTCGGGGGCCATGTACTCGACAGTACCACAGAATGAGAATGTCTTCTTGTCCTCTACTGCCTCCTTACTGAGGCCAAAGTCTGCGAGAGATGGGGAGGGAGAGAGATGGGGTAACAAGCAAGCAAGCAAAAGGGAGGAGAGAGGCACAAGGAAGAGGAATAGAAGCACACACAGAGAGAGAGAGAGAGAGAGGGAGAGAGAGGGATCAGTGTTGCCAGGGAAGTCCAGTAGTGCCCGGACACACTATAAGGTCAAACTGCATGACACGACGACTAGGGAAAACCTGTCAGCCTATTGAAGCTGCACGTGCTAACTACCCTGTCATGTACGCACACTATACTTCCCACTAGTACTACCATGTTTACACACACACAGCTAAGTCACCAAAACACTAGTTGCAATTCCAGCCATGTCAGCTTGTGAAAACGCGACCAATTCTTTGCATGAAGGTATTAGACCATGTGATGCCAAGAGAAAAAAGATGAGATGTAAGCTCAGCTGACTCACATAGAACCAGCTCTAACACATAATTAACCATCAAACGAGATAATTCAGAGACTAATTAAGTAGGGGCCCTCCGCTTCCATAACAACAGGTGTGTATATATACCTAACTTACGCACTCACCAGTAAGTTTGATATGCCCTTCAGAGTCCAGCAATATGCTGTGGAATGGAGGAACACCCCTTGTAACACTCGCTCCATGTTAACAATTTGAGGATATATTATTTATCATAACACACGCTTCCAAAACTGCTTGTTATTTGTGAGCGCCTTCATTCGGAATTTGGTTCTCGGGGCTTACTTTTCAGGCTTGAGGTCCCGGTATACAATGCCAACGGTGTGCAAGTGATCGAGAGCCAGGGCCAACTCCGCCAGATAAAACTTCACATCGTCCTCCGTGAACATCACCTTGTGAGGAGGGGTCAGACGTCAACGCTCGGTTGAGGTCAAGGTTCATTTTACTCTCACCTCTTTCGAGAGTCGCGTGAAGAGGTCACCTCCTCGGAGGAACTCTAGGACCAGGTAGAGTTTACCCTCCGTCTGGAACGCTGCCGGGGGTGGTGGGACAGAGGGTAATGGGAGGAGAGAGAAAGGGTTAACGAGAGGAGAGAGAAAGGGTTTTAATAAGAGAGAGCGTGTGTGTGTGAGAGCTCACCATATTCTAGGGTAACTATAAAAGGGTGCCTCATTTCCGCTAAAATGTCTCTCTCCATTTTTGTCCGTAGTCGGTCACGAACTGAACACGGGGGAAAACCAAGGTCATGTGACACCATAGAAACCATGTACACAGGTCATGTGACACACTAGCAACACAAGGTAACGCAGGGAGTACAATAGGGTCAATCAATGACCCAGCAACACACAAGAAATTCAGTGCACCTTTTAGAGATGCCTTTTTAAGGACTTTCATAGCATATAGTTTCCCTACGTCTTTTCCAACTGCCTTCCTGACTAAAAAGACCTGATAGCAGAGAGAGAAGAGATGTGGAATTAAGGAGAAAGGCAGAGAAAAGAGAGGTGCAGGAAGAGAGAGGAGAGAGTCAAGTAGCTATATAGTACGAAAGAGTCAAACCTTTCCAAAGGAGCCTTGACCAAGAACCTTGAGCAGTTCAAACTGTGTCGGGTCCGCCTTCTTAATGCTCCCACACTCTTCCACTATCTGAGCCAAGCTGTACTCGGTCTCGTGCTCCTGTAAAAGTGACATCATCATTACATCATTGCAATACCTATACCGAGCGAGTGAACTAGACGATAATTATCTGATGGTCTTTAGAAAGAGACAGGCTACAGATAGTCACGATAGATGTAGTGTTGTAAGGTGACAGGGTAAGAAGGCAATCGTTTGCGACTGGATACACACGACCTCCATTAACGTCCATGTACGAAATGGACCTGGCTCAATTCTCGTTCTTGTAATGGGGAGTGTAGTCGTGCGTGCAAGTCTGTTATGGCTACCCAGTTCACATTATTGCCACCTGCGCTGAATAAAAAGAAAAACTGACGTGTAAAAACTACTCTTCTATTGTGACAGATAGTAGCTACTATCACAGATGGGTATATACTAACAAAACCAAAAGTCCACCGATTAGATACACAAACGTGTGTAAACGTCTAACTTACCATGGCTACCTCAGAGGACTTGTCTCCTGGCCCACCGCTTCCATTAGTGGACTCCACGTCTCCCTGGGAGATGATAGAGAGCTTCTGAACGGCGGGAACCAGCAGATCTCCCGCGGAAACGGGCTCCCCGCCGCAGAAGTAACTCCGCGTGGCGAGCATAATTTCAAACCGTAGACGAATGCAGTGGCTTTGTAATAGCGAAGCGATCGAAACTTTACTGCACCGGAGGGCTAGCGTGTTCGGGTACACGCGCGAAGTGTGAATACGAAATCAGGGCCGAGCGGCGACAAAAGCGACTACAGCAGCGAATACAAGAGGTCATACGTATCACGAGGTTCCCAAAGTACAAGCCTCGCTGGGCTGCGAACGAAACGGTGCCGGATCCGCAGCTTCCTAACTCGCGGTTGCGAAACATGAGAGGAAGCAGCCACACGAATGAGGTCATATCGCCGCAAAAGGCGACCCGTTGTAAAACAAACATTATCTCTCTCTCTCTCGCCTTGGCTCACCTCTTGCATTTCTTCCTCGTGGGTGACGGGCATCGGCTCGAAGGGATGGGCCTGGGCTAGCGGCATCTTCGGATCTGCAGTGGCGCGGACAAAATGTCCGTGAATACCCTCAAGTGTAACAGGGTGGGCATCAATTAGAGTCGCGGCATCCTCCGCGTTTCGACGCCGACATCCGCTAGTTAGTTTTACGCGGCGTTGGTCTGATGCTGTACACTATCAATCTGCCGCACACTGCTAGCTAGCTGGCCAGAGATACAAACCTCGTCTTAGCCATCCTCTCCTATGCGCCATTACTTGTCCGAACAGTTGTAGTCAGATTCGAGTTTGCACTTTTGCGGCACGACCTTTGATGTGGCCGACAATCCCAGGCGGGAGGTGCTATGCGCGGTATGCTACCAACCAACTCCCCACATGCGCTCGAAAGAGGTTGTCATTTGACACCATACCACGGACTAACCTTTTCTCCTGGACGGCCAATGAACCGACGAATTCCTCCGCTCCAAAAACTCGCCTTCTTCGTCCATCTAGCTAATATCCCTTCAATCCAACGGTTAGTTAGCACCTGGCTTTAGTTGTCACCGAAGATCTCGGATAGGGCTTGCTTGGTGTAAGTGAAGCGCTGAAGCATCCCATTTCCCTATTCACTAAGTTGGCAGACTTCGTTTAGCGCGCGGCTGTTGCTGCAAGCTAAGCTATACGTACGTAAGAACGTGTCGGTACAGTTCTGTAGGTCGAGCTAGGTGCCAGGTCACCTGGCGCTGCCTAACCCCGGAGTGAGCTAACCAGCGGTGCGTGCTAGGATGTCACGTTTTTTTTCGCGGGAACATTAGACGTAGCTGTTTCCAAGAGCCCACGCCTAGGACGGCAGTACATGTACCCGGCGGTGGAAGGTGCGTGTAGGTGCACATAAAATTAAGGCCAGTTCTGCAACGTGCAACTTGATACTAAACTCCGCGTGTCCGGTAAGTGTTGCGCCAAGCCAATTTCTACGAAGACGGGAATCTCCCGCAGCAGCATTCTGAAACAGAGGTCGCTCACCTTCCAACAATCAGGTGAGAGATCACAACACCGAGAGCCCCTGTAAGGTACAGTCACTTCCGCCGCTTTTCCTTGCAGAGAGTGAAGCTCCTCTACACAACATGTGAGAAACGAAGAATGACGTCATCGCGGCGTGTTTCTAATTACTGCACACCTATTCTACCCGCGCCCGCCCACTTATTTCGGGAAAGAGAACTTTAGCCCGCCAGCCGCGTCGTCATGTCTCAAAAGGTGAGCCTCTTTTTAGACGTATTAGACGCCCCCCGCTCTGCCGTTCAACCCGTAGACCGAGACCAAGAAGGAAGAGTTCAGGAAATACCTGGAGAGTGCTGGAGTTCTGGACGCCCTCACAAAAGGTGGGTGTACAAGAAGAGAACGTTTGCTTAGCATCTTTCCATCTGCTTACCGCAGTTCTAGTGGGGCTCTATGAAGAACCAGAGAAACCAAACGATCCACTGGTGTATCCTCATCTCACAATCAAGGGACTGCATAGCCTGCTTGTACCAACCCCGCACTAGTCTGTCAATACGTTTTACTGAGAGGATGTGCATATTATGTCAGACAGCCCAAACACGTATAAAGGTGTCAGTAGCTACTCCTAGTGTTGGACTTGACTCAGGGTCCGGTGGACCAGTTTCTTGAAGCAGCAGCTGCACGGAGGTCTCCCGGAGCCGGTCGATGCCGAGATGCTGCGGAGGGAAAATGAGGAGCTCCAGAGAAAGAACAGAGAGCTGGAGGCAAAGGTCGTGGAGCTCACAGCTGCAGTGAGTTCCTGCGTCTCACTTAGCTGAGTCACAACTCGACTACTGCGGTTGTTTTCTCCCACAGCTAGCAAAGCATGAAAGAGAGGGACAGGTATCTAGATTATGTTGGAATTTAAGCGTCTTCAGCTCTTTTTTTAACAGGGAGATGCAGTATGAATCACTTGACCACAACTCTCTTCCATCAATCCACCATGTTCGCTTATGTTGTGTATAATATCCCCAGCTCCTTTTACATCCATTGGTTTCCAGAAGATAATCGTTGCGCATGCGTATTGGGATAGTGGGCGGGGCTTGGATCTAAGGGCGCGCACTAAATAGAGATACAGCCGAGATGTCGAAGCCGAGCTACCGGTTTGTTCAGAGCGTCAAGGTGACGATACTCTTGCTAATAATGTTACACGTCGGCGTGTAACATGCCCAGGAGGAGCACGGGCAGCCGCTGTTCGGAGTCCAGTTCAACTGGTACATTACTGACAAGGACGTCTTTGCCACTGTTGGAAGCAACCGAGTAAGTCCTCTCAGTGCAGTGGAACCCTCTAATCCGGACACAATGGGAGAGAAGAAAGTGCTTATATTAGTGAGGTGTCCTTATTGAGGCATGCAAGATTGACAATCGCCCACCTCACAGTATAATTCCCCCTATGTAGGCGACAGTGTACCAGTGCAACAACGACGGGTCCATCACATCTCCTGCAAGCATACAGCGACGCAGATGTGAGTCCGTAGCTCACAATATTGCAGGGACCCACCCTTGCAGTCTGATCTCTTCCTTCTCAGCCGGATGAGGTGTTCTATACTTGTGCCTGGACCTTTGATCAGGAGACGGGGGAGAGCCTGTTGGCCATTGCTCGGACTGAAGGGAATTATCAGAATCATAGGGTTAGTATAGGCCTATATGGTGTACCATGTCTTCATCATTTGTCGCTCTCTTTCCCTCTCTCCCTCTCTCCCTCTTTCTAATACAGAAGTAGTACAATCACGTGCAGAGCCGTAAGACAACTTAATGGTGTATATAATACTAATCTCTCTTATCGTCTGTTTCGTCTCATTAGTCTTTCTCTGGTCATGGAAATGCCATCAACGAACTGAAAATCCATCCAAACAATCCTGAACTGCTCCTCTCTGCAAGCAAAGGTCCACACACACATTTTAAACTCATTGTTCATGTTCGTGATTCCATTCCCATGTTTTGGTTCCGGTCTCAGACCACGCACTGAGGTTCTGGAATCTCAAGACCTCGGTGTGCGTCGCCATATTTGGCGGAGTGGAGGGTCACCGGGACGAGGTTCTGAGTTCCGACATTAACCCCTCGGGAACCCTCATTCTCTCCTGCGGGATGGACCACTCCCTCAAGGTCTGGGACATGGAGTCTCTGGAACTGAAGAACGTGGTTCAGGAGTCGTACAAGTACCAGCGAGGGATCAAAAAGTGAGTCGTTTTTTAGCACTACAAGTAAAACCTCTGAAAAAGGACCCTGCAATTATTAATGGACAGTTTTCTACAATAGACACTTGGTTCTGCCCCATACGAATATCTCACGACCTCTGAGTAAGAGACACCTCTAACTTAATGACATATTAATATTCCATGTTCCCAAGTTCTCCCTTATTAACAGTAGATGTGATGTGTTAGTGTTATTATTTTACGCTGAGCATGAACATTTTGATTGCAGGAGTTTCCCCACGGCGCTGATCAATTTCCCGCTATTTTCCACGCGGGACGTTCACCGTAACTACATCGACTGTGTGCGGTGGTTTGGGAGGATGGCTCTGTCAAAATCTTGCGAGAACAGCATCGTTCTCTGGAAACCGCCGCTGAATCGAGACCCGCAACAAGCCACACCCACGTTCTGCACAGGTTGGTTCAGAACAAACCACACCCACTTCGGCCCTAGATGCATATACTAGGCTTTTTAGGCCCTGAATGTGTACTAACTTTTGGCCGAGAAGATTGACTTAATCCTACAATGTTCAATAAAGTTTCAAATCACGGATTTAATGATCCACATATTCACATGAACCTTCTGCCACTGTCTCTCTGGACACGGGCAGATTCGAAGTGACAAACTGTGACATTTGGTACATTCGGTTCTGTCTGGACCGTCTCTACGAGACTCTTGTCCTGGGGAACCAGGTGGGGAAGATATACATGTGGGACCTGACGGGCGAGGACCCCTCACGAGGGAAGCCACACCTCCTCACCCACAGCAAGTGCACCGCCGCAATAAGACAGGTCACAGTCAGCAGGGATGGAAAGTATGCCTCTAATCGTTATCTCCCAAAAGCTCATCGGCTGTCTTTACACATATTATATACTTGATGTGTTGCAGTATGTTGCTGAGTGTTACTGACGCTGGTACCGTATGGAGATGGGACAGAAGAGAAACTAAAAAATGATCATTTCACATTACATCATCATTACATTATCTCAATTATACATGAACTAATGCCTGATGGTACGTGTCACTGAATTGTTTTGTTGAGCTAAAAATAGAACCTGAAACATTTTGGCAGCAGCTAGTCATCCTGTAGAACAAACATGATCATAAGATTGATCATAGTTCACACCAAAGATTACCATTGCTATATCTGAGCTATATCATGTGACAGTCACATGACCTGTAAACCTACCCACTCATCATCAGCAGCTCCCTCCACTGCGTCCTGTGCTAGAGTGCTAGGGACCTCCTTCATCAGCTTAACTCCCATTACTTTAGATGTCCAGCTAGCCCCCGTGGCCTCGCCCCCAGTGAAATTTGATGATCTCGTCTTCTGTACCATATCCAGCTTTGTGAACGAGTCTAGAAGATGATGTCATGATTACATCATTGTTTACTGATGCTTGCGAACCCATTTTAGCCTAATATGCACGTGGGAAGTGTCTACAGTATTCCAAAATGAACCTCCAAATTAATCTCTACAAGAATGCTTGGTTATACTATATATTACCTCTGAAAGAAGAGAAAACTCTGAATAAAGGACACTTTCGCTGTTCCCAACGTGTCCCTTATTTAGAGGATTCCTACTGACCAATTAGTGGAGAGTTTCCTCTCGTTTTGACTCTGATTGGTTGTCCGTACTCCACCTCGACATGGGAGTAGGCTTCCTCCTCACCCCAGAGACAGAGTACCCCGGAGTGAGTAGGGGTAACGAGAGAAGAGAGCTGGCAATGGAGTAATGACTCCACCATCTTGTAGTCCACTGTGTCTGCCGCTACTTTTGTCTCTTGCTCTGAAGGAAAAGAGTAAAAGAAATTTTAGTTGGGGAACATTTTGAGCACTGAATATATTTCATTCAGAGGAAGTATAAATGTATAATGGGGCAGAACCAAGTGTCCATCGTAGAGAGGTGTCCTTTATTCAGAGGTTGTAGTGTGTTCCAGACTCACTGTATGAGGAATGGAGGTATCCAGTTCTGACTAGTGAGGTCTGGCCAAAGTTGGCCTCGATCTCTTGTCCTCGTGAGTCAAACCTCCTCAAACAGCCACCTGTGAACTCCACATGGGATCACTAAGAATCTATACTGAATAAGAAGGGCCTTGGTTAACAGACAGATGAAAAGAAATTGTCTGTGATCTCTGAATAAAAACACCTCAGGGAGTCCTTTAATTCATGGGTTTCACTGACCTTAGTCCCCGTGGAGTCTTGTATGGTGTGTTTGACCATCTTATGGAACACTCCCTCCATCAGAACACCAGTACCACTGAGAGGGAGGGAAAAAAGTGAGGATAATATCCGTGTCGTGAGTCACTCGAGGCACGGACTTGCTGGAGAGGCTCTGAGGATCCCATTTCCCGTTCCATTTACTCGTCTTGACGCCTTCCTGGGCCAGCGGCCGGTCGTCGTAGATCATATGAGAACGACTCATCGCCTTCTTTGAACTAAAGAAAGGGCGTGGCATGGGGTGGGGCTTATTCTAGAGCTCACGTGACTCGTCGCGGTCTTGCTTGTTGAAGGGGCGGAAAATGGAAGATGAAGGTGAATGGAAGTGGTTTTGCAGCTGAATATGCTTTCTCTTTACTCTCTCTTTTCTCCCAGGCGTCCCTCCGCTCGAAGACCTGACCGATGTAGTCACCAAGAACAAAATGCGGCCGCGGCCGCTTTACGAGCCACGTGTGCGCATGCGCAACGAGGCCGAAAAACCGGTCGCAACGCCTGCAGTAGTAGTAACGAAGAAACCGGAGGAAAGCTCCAGTCAGTCCAAGTCTTTCGGGGGATTCTCCAAAGGGTTTCTTCTCTCCAATTCAACCTCTTCCACACCGAAAAAGACTAAGAAAAAAGATGCGGAGAATGGAGGTTCTGGTGGTGGTTGTAAGAAGACTGCCTCAGCAAAGACTGGGAAAGATGATATTCCATTTCTAAAGGCTCAGGAACCCCCAGCAAAGGCTCCTGTACTTCCCGAAGTACAGGAGGCAATGAAAGAAGCATACTCACTTATGGACACGCAAGGTGAGTAAGACAATCTCGGTTTTTCGCTGATAATGTGTCTTTCAGAATGGATGACTGGGTCCCTACTGGAGAAGATAGAGAAGCACCCTCTCCTCTCCCGCGCACTCCGTGACCCAACGCTTGCTCGGGCCTTGTCCCAGTTCCAGACCGACCCCGATTCTGTGCTCCGGACCGCTGCCGGGGATCCCCAATTGCAGGAGGTTCTGAGGGAGTTCTGTGCTGTCATGGGGGGCCACTTTACGGAACTGGCCGACAAGCAAGACTCACAAAAACAAAGCGAACGTATGCTCTCTGGCCTACTTTAATGTTCCTTCTCTGTTTTCCCTCACTTTTTTCCCGGTTTTTTTTCTGGAGAAAGGTGCTCAGTGGCTACTATGATTTCTTCTATATATTATTCGTAGACTATGTTCCTCTCGAAAAGGACGAAGAAGTAGAGAAAGTATTGGGGAAGGAAGGGGTTAAAGAGGCTCTCTCCGATCCTCAAATTCAGCAGCTCTTCAGCCATCTCAGAGAGGACCCCACCAGGGCGCAAAGGTCAGTATGTACATCGGTGGATTAAACGGGCGTGGTTGAAAAGAATTTTCATTCTGTGTGTGTATATAGGATGCTTTCATCTGGTAGTCCAGAACTAAGACAAAAAGTTCAGCTTTTGATAGACAACGGACTACTTGCATTACAGTGACATGTTTTTACTTTCAAATTATGTATATACACATAAAATATTTTAATACGGAGTGGGTTAAAAAGTGGAGCCGTGCGTGCTAAAAATTAGCCTACGTGGTCTGTGGAATACACAATAAGTATCTATTTTCTTCCCTTGGGAGGGAGTGGAGGGTTGGTGCTACCTTTCCTACCCTTATCTTTCGGAGCTAGTTCAGGCGAAGGCTCGTCAGGCAGCGGGCGATTTGGCATCACGATTGCTTCGTACAAAGTCTCCTCAGTTGGGAGTGCATTGCCATCTGTCTCCTCGTACAGCTCTTCGGTAATGGACGGAGGCTTTACTCCGTGCAGCGATATTTCGAGAGGGGTCTGGGGGAGTGGTTGCACCGATCTCGGACGTGGGAGGGGCTTGTTTCCGGCGGGCCTTGCTCTGATCGGCAGCGAAGTCGTGGATAGGTTCTGTTTTATTCTCTGGTAGTCTGAGCTCGTTACCGTCGAATCCATATCGTCATAGAGTACTTCGTCTATCAGAGGTGCAGTGTCGCCGGTCGATTTCTGTGGGGAGACTGGTTCGCTCGCAGCGGTGTCCTCATACAGCTGGTCCTCCTCGCGAGAGACGTGAGCCATCTCCGTGTATTCCTCGGTTGGCCCCTGGTCCGGCTGCACGTACACCTCCTGGACGCTGGCCGTCATCTCAGTGTACATCTCACCGTCCAGGTCTGTCGGCGGAGGAAGAGGTGCCGGTTTCTTTTCAGGGACGCTTGTCTTTGACGGCGAAGCTAGTGGAGGTTTTGTACCGATCACGGGGGGTGGTGCTGCACCGCTTTTTCTATCTTCAGATGTCTTCCGACTTTTTGCGCTGGCTGGTTTTGATTTCTCTTTGACTGGTTTCGTTTTCTCTTTGACTGGTTTAGCAGGACGAGGCGGTGGTGTGCTCTCCTCCTCGGGACCAGCCGCGCTGTACAAGGCTCCCTCGTTCTCTATCATCGTAGCCCCGGATCTACTGACTGGTTGATATTTTTTCTCTTCCACGGGGACCACTGTGTTTGACTGTTGGTTCCTCTTCAGTGTAGGAGCCAAGGGTTTAGTGGGTGCCATCTGAGTGTATTCGTCATCTGCACTCACAGTTGCTGACTCTGCAAGAGGGATTTTAGTGGGTGTGGCTGAGGCGACATCGTTTGGTCGTCTTGAATATCGAACCTCTAATTCGACATCTCTTTCAGCATCACCTCCGTGGAGGTTCAACTTGTAGCCACGTCGCCTTCTTGCTAGCGATACAAAGATCAGAACGACCAACACGACTAGAGCGGCTGCTAGTATTAGTGTGATTGCAACGGTCAGACCGATTGTACCTGAACCAGCAGAAAATGTCGAAGAGTCTTCAACTTCCGGCTCTTGGGTACAGTCTGCTGGGGAAGGACCAGAGCAGCCATTAGTGCAGGAAGTGTCGCAGAGCTCACATGCTCCGGTCATGGGGTCGTGGTAGTAGGTAATGTTGGGGCAGCTCAAAACACACGCTCCCTCGAATCTTGGAAGTGTTGTGTTTTTTGTTGCATTTCGACTGCAGGTGATGCAGTCTGCATCTGTCGGTCCCCTGCATCCGTCCTCCAGGGAGCAGAGGCGACTGCACACCCCACAGCTGCGATCACTGGTCTCAAACAGAGTCATCTGTGTTGACCCAGAGTTGCAGGAAAGGCACGCAGAGCTCCTGCCCGTCCTGGATGCGAGCTACAGTGGCACACTCGCGGCAGTCAAATGCCGAGGGTCCAGTGCAACCCCCCAAACACTGCTCACTGCACTGGAGGCAGTTCCTGTCACCACCTTCGTAGAATCCAGTCGGGCACTCCTCCAAACAGACATCTGATATCATTTGGTCATCAAGTCCTCCGGACTCTGCACTGGACAGGGAGATGCGGACGTTGAGACATTCGTAGCAGTCACTGGAAGTCTCCCCGAAGCATCCTGCGGTCGCATTGCACTGGCTGTCACAAGGAACGCACACTCTGTCTTCTCTGAGCCATGTTCCAATCCCGCAATCTGCTACACAGGTCTGAGAGTTCTGCTCAAATGCTACTTCGCAGGCGGTGCACTCTGTAGCATTGGGTCCCGTGCAACCCAAACTAGGATTACAGAGTTCATTGCAATCGTAACAGAAAACGGTGTCCAACTTGCTATCTGTTCTACTGTACTGGTTTGAGTTGCAAGCATCCACACACACATTGTCAAGAGTGGATACGTTTGGACACCTCTCCACACACCGCATGTTTGACACAGATAGAGGGACCACAAAGTTTCTACACTCCAGGCAGTCTTCATTTGTCGCTCCGTTGCAAGTCACGCACTCTTCTGAGCAGTTCGTGCAGTTTCCAAATGATCCGAACTGTCCCTGTGGACAAGCATTGTTGTACTCCCACCCGTCTTCAATGATTGTGAGGGCCCCTGTATCGGACTCGATAACGACGTCGCCTCGAACAGCGGCACCGGTTGGGTGGTACCCTACTGTGAACTCAACCATTTCGTCGTTGCTGGCTCCTTGAACTACGTCTTCAGCAGGTACTCCAGCCGTTGTTACGGAGTCAATCCTGGAACCCCCTCCAAGTAGACGCTCTCCTGTGACTGTAACTACAACCCCACCCACTCCAGAATTTGGAGAGACCTCAATCACTGTGCTGGCTTCTAAGTAGTTCCACGTGAAGGTAGACCTCAGCTCCCCACCAAAATTAGAAATAAGAGTAACTCTGTCCTCAGGAGGGTTTGGTCTTATTGGCTCTCCCATCCGCGCGTCTACTCTAGTGTCGGAGCTAAAAGTAATGTCTGTGGTGGTGGCTATGTCTCCGACGGTGATTCGTGCTACCGATTCTCCTCCCGAGTGAAGTCCCGTTCCCGTGATTGTAACTCTGGTACCAAACTGGCCCCGAGGTGGATTGATATTCACTACTGCACCAGCCATCACATAGCTCCAGCCATCTGTCTTCCTTACATAGGCTCCGGTTTCACTGACTAGGACTATATCACCAGTAGTAATGTTGTCTGGATTCAGGAGTGAAGCAATCAGAATGACTGAATCAGCACTGCTGCTGTTGACCGTTGCTTCGATCCCAGCCAAGTATGCCTTATCTACACGTGTCCCATCTCCCAGGAGCCTTTCTCCACTGATCACAACTATAGTACCAACTTGCCCTTGTGAGGGGTAGGCTGAATATATTGCTCCCTCCTGGTTATAAGTGAAAGTCGGATCCCCTGTGATTATTGCCCCAGAGTCCGTCTCAATGATGATCCGTCCGCTAAATGCTTCAAAGATGTCTGGTCTGCCAGCTTCAACGGTGATGGATGTATCATTCACTTCACCCAGAACGTTTACATTGACTCCAGCCAGACTCACTCTTACTACCTCAGTAAACCCCGTTCCTGAAATTACAACCCTCGTTCCATTCTGCCCGGAGTCTGGAGAAACTCCTGTGATTGATCCACCGGCCAGGTACCGGAAGACAAAGGCGTCATTTGACAGTGTCGCTCCTGTATCAGATACAATGGTGACCGCCCCTTGTGGTAGACTTGGTGTGAGGCCGACACGAACTTGGATGATGTCGTCAAGTCCGACAACAATTTCCATTGCATCCACACCAGCCAGGGTCACTTGGCTCACGGAACTCCCTCCCTGTAGCATCCGCTCCCCTCGAATGGTCACGTACGATCCTTGAACCCCCTGCAGTGGACTCACTTCTCTCACCTCCCCTGGCTCCAGATAAGTCCAGGCATCGTCTATAACAACCCTGCCTCCTCCAGCCACCATGTAGGTGATACTACCAGCAGACGTTATTTCAGTGGATGGAGAAGCTACGAGATCGATTCGAGTGTCTGAGACCAGGGGAGAACTTTGCACTAGTATACCACCAAGTCTAGCTTCCTCTAGTTGGCTGGACCCTGCTAATAGACCTTCGCCAGTGATGCTCACAATCGTTCCTCCCTGTCCGGATTGTGGAGCTACATTCCTCACTTCCAGTCTTACATATGTGAAGACTGCACCATTGCTTGTGTAAGTTGCTCCGTCTTCCCAAATTATGGTAAATGGTTCTTCGATTGCTCCAGCTGATGAGTCACGAAACTCGCTTACTCTCACTCGAACCTCTGAATCATCCTGAGAGAGAACTTCTGTCGCAATACCTGCAACTTGAACAGATTCCACACTCCGGTTCCCGGCTCTGAGATTTGAAACGAGTATGCGGATCTCAGTATTGAAGTACCCAATAGTCGGCGTGAAAACCTCAAGTTCAGCTGGCTCCAGGTAGCTCCAGGCCGAGGGAATAGTAAGACTTGCTCCATTAATGAAATCAACTGTGATATCGCCCACTGGTGTCTGAGGAGATGGACCGGCTTCAACTATCACTCTTGTTTCTAGTTTATCCACTATGCCATTCACTTGAACCCCTGCCAGAGAGATTCTAGTAATTACCAAGGATATCCCCTTCAGGTCTATTGATACTCTCGTTCCATTCTGTCCAGTCAGTGGAGTGACATCATCGGCTGTTATATCTGGCAGGTACTCCCATATGTCCGTTCCTATTCCAGAAATCAGACCGGCGTCAGACTCTATTATGATCCTACCTCTGGCCCCTTCTGCGGGGCCGTCTCCTGCAATTACAATCACTTCCGTGTCACTTGCATTCATGATAGTAGCGTTCTGTCCAGCCAAAGTGACTTCCACTGCCGTAGAGTTCCCATGGAGAAGATTGATGCCTGTGATAGTTACCGTGGTACCCCCAGACCCAGCTACCGGGGAAATGCTAGTAACACGAGCTTCGCTCTCACTGTATGTAAATAATCCCGCACTGTTATAGACGGTGGCTCCGTTTGAAGCAATTACTTGGATTGGCAGGGGTACACTCGGCTCATCGAGATTTGAATCTGAATCGACTGAGGCTTGATACGGCCCTGCTCTGAAAGTCAACTCGCTGCTATTGACAATGGTGGCTTCGTACGATCTTGTCTGACCGACTATCACCCTCACTTCAGAGACACACGGAGGTACTAGGTCCCTCCCATAGATAGTTACTGTCTCTCCGGGCTGGGCAGTGGTAGGAGAAACAGTAGATATCTCACCAGGTTCTGTGTAGTCCCAGGCACCTTCTAGTTCGAGAAAAGCTCCAGATTCAAGCTCAATTCTCACTGCTAGATCACTGTCTACTGCAGAACTAGCGCCCACCCTCACTCGAATACTGTTCTCTGTCAGTACCTCAATAGCAAATGCCGGAATACTTCCAAATCTCACAGATTCGACACTGTCAATCTCCCCGCTATCTGCAGAGCCATTTAGGTTGATGCCAACTATGCTGACAGAGGTGCCGTTTGTTCCATTCACAGGCTCTGTGGCATCTATTCTCGCCACATAGTAGGTGAATTGTTGTTCTCCGCTAACAATTACCGGGCCGCTGTCTGCAATCAGTTGAACAGGCCCTGACAGTAGGTCAGGATTGGATTCATCAGCAGCAAAAGGGTTAAAACCAGCCGCACACTCTGCCTCTGTTTCAGTCGACAGGGTGACGGTACCCTGTATCCCTGCCAGGGAGCAGCTGGTGAATACTCCAGCCGAGCTTCCGAGGAGAGAGACCCCACGGATAGTGACAGTGACACCCTGCTGACCCACGGGAGGGTATATGGATGATATTACTCCTAACTCCTCAAATTCCCAGTCCTCTCCTGATATCACTGCCCCTGTGTCGATTAAGATTTCCACCACTCCACTTCCATTGGCTGCATCTCCACTGCCATTGACCTCTGGGAGTTGTGCACGAACAATTATCTGGGAATTAGTGGGGGTGCCTCTAATTTCAGCTGGCACACCCCCCAGGGTAACTTCTTGCACAACACCTCCGCCAAGAAGATTTTCGCCCGAAATTGTCACCCTTGTCCCCACGGTTCCTACTTCTGGAGTCACAGAGTTTATCACTCCGGGGGAAAGGTATTGGAAAGTGATGGACTCGGGGGGAATTATTGTGGCTCCTGTTGTTAAAGTGATGATTACAGATCCTGGGGGTCCCTCGGGAGAAGAGCTTGCCCGAACTGTGATCTCGTTGTCGGTTGGAATGCCAAGAATCTCATCTACATCCGTTCCAGCAAGTGTTATGGAGTAAATATCGGCTACAGTACCTCCTTGGAGGAGATTCGTTCCCGTGATTGTTACTCTCGTTCCAAATTGGCCTCTGGTGGGGGAGACCCCTGTAATCTGCCCAGGTTGAACGAGATTGAAGAGACCTACTCCAACTATAGTAGCACCGGTGTCTGCCACTAGTGTGATGTCTGCTGTGGTTGGGAACACTGAATCCAGGGGGAAATTAGATAGAATCTCCAAGTCGACATTTTCGTCATCGGAATCTCTTACATTTGCGCTCACTTCTCTCCCTCCTTGTTGACCAATACGAGCTGATGCAATGGTGCTACCCCCTCCGAGAAGATTTCGACCCACCACCTGAATTCTGGTTCCCTGCTGACCCCTGTCGGGGGTCACACTGAGTATGACCCCCTCTTCGATATAGGTGAATCCATTACGCAATCTAGCCACTCGTCCGTCGATCCCTTCAACTGTGACATCAACAGAATAAGTCCCTACCTCCCCTGCACGAGGAGTACTCACTTCAATGGTTTGATTAGACACGCTGGACGATAGGGTTGCGGCAATTTGCCCCCCAATTCTAGCCACTAGAGGGAGCGACGGATCAAAAGCATTGTCATTGGGTAAACGTATGATCACTTGAGTTCCTTGCTGCCCGCGATCAACCTCGGGAAGAGAGAGGGTGAGATCTAGGTAGGTAAAATTTCCACCCCTCACAATCGACCCGTCGTTTGCAGTAATGACAATGATGGAATTGTTTCCTCCGTTTGCTGGAGCTGCACCTACAACAACTGCTACCTCGCTCTGTGACTCAGTCACAATTCTCAAGACCGGAGATCCCCCAATTGTCACGCTTGTCACAACAGTTTCCGACGGCCTCAGAAACGTGCCTTGTATCAGCACACCGCTTCCCTCTGCACCTTTGCTAGGGTTGACGTCGTCAATGCTTCCCTGTTCCGTGTAAGTGAAGACTAGAGCACCTGGAGAGGTTACGAAAGCCCCAGTGTCACTTGTCAGAGAGATCTGCCCCACTGTACCACTGGCTGCAGCTCCAGCTCTCACCACTACAAGCGATGTATTGACTTGCTCGACAATCTCCCCTCGGACCCCTGCAATCATTACCTCGGTCACCCTGGCTCCGTATCCCGGGAGATTCGTCCCTGTTATTATGATTCTCGTTCCTTCTTGGCCCATCGTGGGGGTAAAGTTTGTAATCACGCCAGATTCACGATGAGTGTAGGCTCCGCCCACAACTACAGCTCCCGTGTTTGCCACAATGTGAACGGTCCCGCGATAGAACTCTATCTGCTGCGACAGATCGTCCATGGATACCGTGATTGATGTGGGTGTGGCTTCCATAACTGTGGCTGAGACTCCATCTAGAAGTATTGACTGGACACTTCTGCCTCCACCCAGTAGATTGGTCCCTGGAGAGCAAGGAAACAGCACACGTAATGGTCGCTTCACTACCTCTAAATTAGAAGGGGCCTGCTCTTCTTGCACCCAATTACACCTAGTCTTGTGAACCACTTGGGAGGAACCACATCTTATGCCCATATTATGTTTCACAAAGAAAAAAACGATCCGGTTCATAAGACAATTCTAAATTACCTCTCCCCTTATTAATAAACTGTGGAGCTCGCTCACCTGTGATGGTCACGACTGTTCCTGCCTGACCAGTGTCTGGCTCCACACCACTGACTGCACCAGGCACCAAGTACGTCCAATCCTGGCCACTTGTGCTCACTCGAGCCATGGTTGCAGCTGTTATTACAACTTGCACGGGCGTATTGACTGCGACGTCATTTGGTTGTACCCTCACCCTAATGATGGAGTTATTGGAATTTGTCGAGTCGACGTCTGCCTCCACACCTCCAAATGTGATGCTGTTGATGCTGGTTGCATGTCCGAAAAGATTGCTCCCTGAGATTGAAACTGCAGAGAAAATAGCAGCTCTGTGATAATACCAGAAAAAATAGTATTGTTGGCAATCCTGCATGTGGGAATGTGTATGTCTATAATATGGGCTAAATTTGGCCATTATACTCCATATTGCCTTTAACACACTAGGGGAAAGTATTAATGCCCCTTGTGTCCCTATACTAGTTTTGCAACCGCAGGCACTGAATCAAAGGGGGCAAGGAGAAAAAGTGCAAAGGCAACTATATAGATACGTAACCCCCGAGAGGTCATACTAAAAGGGAGATTATCTCGTGAATTCCTCCCACTCAATATGGTATGGACTAGGTCTATTCATGCCACGACACCATCAGCTTCACACATTACGGAACCTTGTATCTCGTATTCACGACCGCTGCACAAGTCAAAACAGAGCTATGCATGAAATGCGGGTGTCCTGTCCACTGCACTTACCAAACGTTCCATTTTGGCCGGAAGGAGGGTCCAAATCCAATACAACTCCTCTTTCTCTGAACTCAAATGCATCGTCTAGTCTCACTAGTGCTCCATTGTTGGCCTCAAGAACGATGCTCACTCGACCCAGCGTCTCGATATCTGGAGCTTCTATTACCACTTCGTTGTTAGTTTGAGACACAATCGCTGCAGGGACGCTATCGACACGGGCTTCCCTGAGGCTTGAACCATAGCCAAGAAGGTTCGTTCCAGTGAGTGTGATTCTCGTTCCAAACTGGCCGAAAACAGGCTGAACTAGTTCAATAACACCAGGCTCGAGATACTCCCAGCTATCAGCCAGGGAAACACTGAACTCTGAACTGTCTCTTGTGACGGTAATCACCGTGTCTCCTGTGATATTCATGGATTCAGATCCTCCAGACCCAGTCGTAAATGGTGCGCGAACTCGAACATCAATTCTCTCTGGTGAGCTGGAGAGAAGAGTTGTCTCCACATCAGCGAGGAAGACACTGGGGGTCAGATCTGCGTATCCAGACAAGAGCCCGATGCCAGAAATGGTTACTTCAGTCCCGACCTGACCTGAACTCGGAGTGACATCCGTTATAACGGCATAGGTGAAGATTATGTTTGAAGGAGACTCAACGATAGCTCCCGTGTCCGATTCAATAGTGACTCCACCTGTGGCATTTTCTGGGTTTGACACGCCGGGTACTCTTATTTCAATACATTCTGAGGAACCTCCTCCTGACAGTACCAAGTCCCCAATGATTTCTACTTGTTGCTCAGCGATGGTAATGTTGGCAACACTGGCTCCGCCACCCAGAAGACGCTCTCCACACAAGTTGATTGTCGCGTTGATTTTAGCAGCGGGAGGGATTATCTCGCTAACCGCTCCGTCTATTAGCTGGGTCCACTGCGAGACCGAGGAAGTGTATGGGCCATCGTATTCAATACCATTGATTCTCTGTGTTGTATTAACTGCGACGGAGTTTGAGCCTGCGATTCCACTCAACACCCTAGCAAAGATGTGTGTGGAATTGCTCCGAGGGTCAATCATAGCATTATTACCTCCAATCGAAACCTGACTGAACTCAATGGAGCCTTGCCCGAATCCAAGTAGATTCTCCCCTTCAATTACCACCCTCGTCCCTCTCTGGCCCGTGTCGGGAGATATGCTGTCGATTGAGGGAGACCTCCTGAAATTAACTCTTGCATTAGTCGATAGCTGGGAATAGAATGTTTGGATGAACAGCTCAACGTTGTCATAGTCTGTGTCTGTATCTGGTAGACGGACGACGAATCCAACACTGTTGGCTTGCAGCTGTTGGAGTGTATTTCCTGCGAGAACCACCTCGTAGGTTGTGCTGTTATCGCCGCAAAACGGCGGGAGGCAGGCATTTGAAGTGGCCAACACTGTGCCAGGTTGAACAGTCTGTAATCCTCCGAGCAGGGTGGCGATAACTGCAAAAATGATAGACAAGCTGATTATGGAAGATCAAACTGAGACTTGCACGGCATTTTCATGCATGATCTGTAGCTGTCTGTGTGGTCGTGCATACCTATGAAAACGACGTATATCTCCACAGAGGCTGATCCGCAGTCCTCTTCGTTTGGGTCGATAGTGATAGTAGCTAAGCTGCTCGCCAGCGGATTCACCGTGAGCTCGATCCTCGTCTGCGTCACGTTCGTGGTCTCCAGTATATCTAGCTCTTCGTCGTTAATGCGTTGGATCACTGTAATACTGCCGGGCTGATCCAGATTCTGGCCGAGTATTGCGAACCGCGTCTGGCGAGATCCCGAGGGCGGATCTACTGAGGAGATGACGGGCTGCGCGCTGCAAGACTGACCCTCCGCGACGGGAAGAATCCGCAGCGATACCAATGTGACTAGAATCTCCACAGAGAGGAGACACAGTCTAGTTCTTTTCCACTGTAGCATAGCGTCCTCTCGCGCTTCACTGCACACGTACACTCTCAATGCAAGCGGCGGACCAGCACCACCCACTTTTACGCTTACCGTTGCGCATGCGCCGGAGTAATTAGTGCGGGGCTCACCCACCACCCAACCCACGGTTGTCTACGGCTTCGTTAACGTCGTCTGCCTCCGGTCGGTCCCTGAACGTTTTTTTTGAGCGGATCCGTCGGGAGATAGAGAGCGCCGAAGATGTCCTCTAAAGGCGCGGAGTCTGGGCCCGTAGCCGCCGGCTCGCGGCCTAAGAAGACAGGTAAAACAGCTAGCTAGGTACACACCTGTATCCATCGTGTACGCATGAAAAGGAAGGACCCGTGTGGGTGTAAGGGCAGGTGTTACAGCTGCACCCTTAACTTGTGACGGACACTAGTGTGCTCCTTTACTACTATTTTCGCGCGCTCTCTCCCTCTCTCTCAGGAACGTCCACTGCACGGACAACCGCAGGTACTACGAGAAAGCCCGGAGCTACCGGCGCGGCGAAGACGACGAGAACTGGGGCTGGAGCGGCCGCGGGCTCAAAATCTGCTGCTGGCAGCGGTCGCAATGGGCCGACGTCCACTGCGTCCGCGGACGCAATCAAGGAGAAGCTGGACAAGGCCAAGAAGCTGAAAGAACAGCAGGAACTGGAGAAGAAGAAGAAAATGGAGGAGAGGAAGGAGAAGGAGAGGCAAAAGAAGGAAGCAGCTGAGCAGAAACGCAAAGAAATGGAGGAGAAGAAGAAGCAGGATAAGGAAAAGTTGCTGGCCTCGTCAGGGAGTGGTGGGGGTACACGGAAAAGTACCGGTGCGGCAGGGGTGGGCCCTGCGAAGAAGATCACTGGGGCAACTACCACTACCAAAACCGTCAAGACGACTGTGACAAAATCTACCATCTTAAAAACCACCAGTTCGTCAAGACTTTCGTCTGGTACCACTGTAGGAGCCAAACCGACGACTGATATCGCTAGAGCTGCGGGATCTGCGAAAGTGGGTGGAATGAATCGAACTACAACTCCCAAAACGCAGGGGGCAACCACTGCAAGCCGTACCGGAACGACAACAACCACAGCGGTAAGGTCCGCCGCAGCGACCAAAGCCACTACCACCAGAACCACTGCGATCAAGAAACCGACCACTACTCGCAGTGCACCGAGCTCGGCCAAGACCACTCCTGCCAAACCGGCACCGTCGTCCAAAATTGCCACGCCCACCCGGCCTACATCTGGAACGAGATCGGCTACCAGACCCGGTGCAAAGACATCCACTCCGAAATCCCCGGCCTCGAAATTTGTCGCCAGCTCCTCCCCCAAGACACCAACGAGACCAAAGACTACCACTGGAACAACAACCGTGACCACACTGCGCAAACCCGGTACTACTGGTCTGCCTAAACCAAAGACAGGCGCCAGTCCTCTCGCGAAGAAGAAAACAGCGGGAGAATCGCCTCGTCTGAAACGACCGAAGGATCAGGAAGGTGCCAAGAAGGCAAAGAAAACTGAACTGGAAGCTGCACAGGCAGAGGTTCCCGCTGAGCCTAAGAGAACGACAGAGGAAGAGAGAGAAGCACTCGAGAAGGCAATGGAGCAGCTCATCGGGAAGGCACCGGCCGAAGTCCCCGAGGAGGGAACGTCGGTCGACCGCCCTCCTCTGGGGGTCGTTCCCGAGGAGTTTGGCAGCGAGTGGAAAGAGGAGCAGGATCTCGCTCGGAAGAAGGAGGAAGAAGAGAGAACCGAGAGAAGGAAGGTTAGTTAGAGACAGAGAAAAGGAAAGAGGGGAGAGAGAGAGAAAGGGAAGAGAGATGCATAGCAACCTGTGGTGTCCTCTGGCTTGTTGACAAGCGGTGTAACATTCCTCTGTATGTCCTGATGGTGGCACAAAAGGCTTGAAAGGAGGCTCCTGAGAATAGACTGGTCCCGGTTTCCCTAGTTGGGATTCTGTTGTGCATCTCACCACAGCTATATATGCTCCAGACCCACACGCCCTCCTCCCTCCTTATTTGCACCTCTTCCTTTCTCGAATTCCGGGTTGTTTTCAAATTCTCCCATCCCAAGACTCTAGTTTCCCTCACTGCCAGTAAAAACTCTATTCTTTGGAGAGGTTTCCTTATTAGAGCCTCTTACACTCACGACGCCAAAACAAACATCCTTATAAACAACTGTCTAGCCAAAAACTAACAAACCCCTTTTAATTTTCACTTTCCCCAAACTGCCTTATAGTACTATTATTATTACACTCCCAAAACTTTGATTACCCCGAGATACTGTATGTTAGTATAGCCCTACCGTCGTGTATACATGTAACTAAATAAGGCAAAGGGAGTCGGATACATTTGCCCTGTCAGTTTTGAAACCGCTCGTCTTGTATCCGTTGTATGGCCGAAGTGGTTGAGTGCCTGTTGTGTATGATGTCTCCAATTGATGCCCGTTGTTCGCCAGATTGTGAGTTGTGTGTGTGTCAGTTCTTTGCCAATAGAGAGCTACACCCACACTAGTCTCATGTACTGTGGGATGGGAACAGTGGAAACACGACTTAGTTATTACTCTACAGACACTCGTATATCCAGTTCACTTCACACGTAATTGGCGAGCGACTTGAGCCCGCCTAGTCGTCTGAATTATCGACCGATGCTGCCAAACTTGACTATGTGCATGTGCAAACGTCACGTGGAGAGTGTTTCAAAGACAGACCTTCGTGCTTTCGCTCGCATTCTTCTAGTGTTTGAAGCCTCTCTCCCTCTCTCTACTCTCTCTCTAACATGCAGCGCGTTGAGGAGATTATGCAAAGAACAAGACCACAGCTACAGGAAAACGAAGAAGAAACAGTATGTCCCTGCTCTAAGTTATCACTGCATGAAGATAGTACCCACTCATCTTGGATATACAGTGGAACCTCTCTCTAGGGACACCCCTGAAATGAGGACACCTCTCCACTTTGCCTTTTATTTCAGTTTAACCCCTGAAATGAGGACACCTATTGTTGACACTTTCTTCCGTCCCATTGGTCCGGATTAGAGAGGTTCAACTGCACACATGTTTTACAGTGCAATCAACACTTGTGCGTGGGCCTGAATTTGGTATCGCAGAGCCACAAGAGGCAGTAATTGCTAAAGACCTCAGTTGTTACTCCTACTCACCACTCTATAGCTATTGGGCGCCTTGTGCATCCTTGTAAAGATGTTTGTTATCTTGTACACGTGAACAAGACATGTAGATGGATAGTTAATCGTCTAGCAACGACACATGTGTGCGTATGTACATGTACATCTCTACAATAGTGAGTTCTTTTCCCGGTTAATTCGTGCTTTAGCCAGCCTATGTAGTGTGTGTAGCTAGCAAGGGGCGCTGGTGTAATGCACGCAGTTGAAGGCAGGAAGTCAGGCGAAGGTTTCAAACCACATACTCCCAACCTTTCACCTATTGTATTCTATTGCCCCACCCAAATCTCATGAATAATTCACGAGCGACGCTGTGGTCTCGAAGGAATGTCCTACTCTGGCAACTGAACACTGGCCTGGTTCCCTGGCATGCATGGAATGTCAATACTCCCCTTCCTTAGTGTAGGGCTTGTGTGTAGGGCTTGTGTGTAGGTTTGTGTTTGTATCCAATCCCCTGTTTGTATAGTCTGCCGTGATTGCATGTACAGTGGATTGTGTAGGCCTATTAATGAAATCATTGTTGTTGATTTACATACACACATACACTGTTGTTTGATGTGGTTGTCATATGTTTAGGGTGTATAGTGAACCTTGATCATTGCACACCGCCGATTAGTGCCTGCATTACTCTTGTAATTTATTACTCATTCCAATATTGTCGTATCATAAGTGTTGCCTGTCTGCCTGTAGGAAGAGGAGGAGACTAAGGAATCAGAAGAAGCAGCTCCAGTTTCCACCCCAGAGGCCCAGATACCCGAGGTGCCTCAACTGGAAGATGAAGAACATTTCGCAGAACCTGAAAAACCGGAACTCGTCCCGTCAGACGACGTGCCTCTTGTCCCTCAACTGGACGAGCCTCCTCCCGAGCCAGAACAACCCGAATTTGTCCCGTCTGACGATGCACCTCAAGAAATCGAGCCTCCCGTCGAACCAGAAAAACCGGAATCTGAGAATATCGCAGAGCCTGACGAGCCTCCTGCCGAGTTCGAAGAACCGATAACTCCAATCCAGGACATCCCATCCGAGTACGGGACGGCACATATCACCGATGAACCACCTCTCGAGACAGACCAAGAACCCGCGCAAGAAGTTGATCTACTGACAGACTCGTACGAGTATCAACCTCTGCGTCCCTCAGATGAACCAAGTGTTGCGTCTTTTAAAGTTGAGGCCCAGTTGCAAGAGGAGCAGCTGGTGGCAGTTGTGGAAGACGAGGAAATGCCTCAGGCACCAGAGGAAGATGTGGAGGAACAAGAGCCACCGAGCGACTTGCTGGGAGAGGAGGGAGAGAAGATGGAGCCGGAGGCTGTTTCAAGGGACGACGAGGAGTGGGTCGTGGTCGATGAGTCAGTTCCTCCGACAGAGGAGGTAGTTCAGGGAGAAGAGGGAGAAGAGGAGGTTCCCGCTTCTTTCGAACAACCAACTCCACCGCTGGTGGACGATGAGGAAGAGGAGGAGGAGGAGGGGCAGGAAGAGCCTTCTTACCCCAGTGAGGAGCCACCAGAGCCGTTGCAGGAGAGAGAGCAAGAAGAACTCCCTGACTTCAGCCCGGAGCCACCTCAGGAGGAAGATGGAGAAGAAGGATCACCTACACCTGAACCTGAGGAGCAAGGGCAGCAACTGCCACCACTGGAAGGAGGGCAGGAACCGCTCAGCCCGTATTACGAGGTCCCAGTCCCGTCTGCCAAGCCCGAGGTTGATGACCCGATTGGCGATCAGGACTTCCCGTCTGACGATACACCCGCTCAACCCGATTCCGACCTGATCGACGATCAGGACATCCCATCTGACGATACACCCGCTCAACCCGATTCTGACCTGATCGACGATCAGGACATCCCATCTGACGATACACCCGCTCAACTCGACGACAAAGACGAGAACGTGCTCCAACACCACGACTACCGAGGGGACGACGAGGCCGGGGAGCCGGAATACAACCAGGAAGACGAGGAACAGATGGGGAGCAGTTTTATCCCGATCAGCATCGAAGAGTACGACCAGAGAAGCGAGACGAGCAGCACTGCAGCTTTTCCGTCAACACCTCCTCTCTCTATGGTTGTAGAGCGAGGCTCCCCGGTCGCAGAGCTGACCGAGCCGAGCGTCACGAGTCAGGACGACGAGCAGGAAGACTTTGTCGCCAGAGATCAAGCCGTGGAAGAAGGAGATGAACCGCCGTACGGCGAGGAAGGTCTGCAGGAACAAGAGGCCGTGGATGACCTCCAAGAAGAGGTGGCCCGAGACACCGTGGATGGTGAGGGGAATGAGGAGACTGGGCTGGCATTTGGGGGAGACGTAATGGAGGAGGAGGAAGTGGTAGACGACGTTCAGGAAGAGCTGCATATGACAGGCGAAGAGATGACTCGTACCGTTGAGGGTACCGAGGATGATGGGGCAGCTGGAGAGGAGGCAGAGGATGGGGGAGAAGAGGGAGAGGGAGAGGAGGGGGAGAGGGAGGACGGTGACGAGGGTGAGGGAGGCGAGGTGTACGAAGGAGTCGACCAAGAAGAGCCCTTGGCCGAGGAAGACGACGATGGCTCTCTGCAGACTCCGATCCAGTTCGAGCCAGACGCCCCAGCTCAGCCAGTGGAAAACCTCCTGGATTTCGACCCCCAGGGCGGAGCTTCCGCAGGGCCCCCTCCCCCGCCTGACCCCTTTGGAATGGACCCCCTGGAACTGGTGACTACTCCCACGCACAAGGCGGCCACAGAGATCTTTGGTCAGGATCCGTTCGGAGCTGCCGCTGCGACATCCTCCGAACAGAGCTACAACCCATTTGAACTGGATCCGTTCTCAATGGGGGGCCAGGGGTTCGGAGCTGGGGGGGCTGCGGCTGGAGACTCGCTGCTGATGGACGAACAGATTTTGGTCCCCGAGGGGGGCCAGGGGGTTTTGAGGCCCGAGCCTGATGACACTGCCGATCTCCGCGACAGCGGTGTTCAGAGCCCCGATATCCTGCCCCCAGAACATGAGGGGAGCATTGGAGGTATCTCGAGGGAACCTGATTTCGGAGGTCAGGGGGAGGGGGTCATGGGATTCGAATCGAGTGCCGACCCCCCGCCCCCTGCTGACGACGATCTTTTGGGAACCCCCGTCGACTATTAATTTGCTATTTCGTACACTAACACTTCCCCTGGACGTGGGAACTGTTTCATCTCAAGTAGCATAAGAATCACACGCCCCCTCTCCTGTAACTAAGGCTCGCGATTGTTAGTTTGTTGCCATGGCAATGTATAATAATACAGGCCAGCGGTGTCGTTGTAATATTATCATTAAACACGCATGTTGCTAGGATTTTACATCACTATCATCAATCAACTATTTTTCCTGTATGTAATTAATGTTGCGAAAAAATTGTGAAAAATGGCTGCTGGAATGCGATTCGTAATAAGCTAAAAATTTTTTTATTCAACACACCATAATTACGTAACGTAAAAAGCATCATTCCCAAATTATGGTAAAATCTGAAGCCAGGCTGGTTTGGAATCCAGACAGCAGGACACTTTGTGTGGTGCTGTTGTAGTGGACGTTTGATATTGACTGGCCGTTGAGTGTGGCCTTACTGACTGCTCCGTCTAGTCCCAGTACTGTGACTGAGGAGAGAGGAGGAGAACTCTTTGCCCAGCCCTACAGGGAGAAAGACAGAGAGAAAGACGGGATTAGTAAGAAGTCATCGACAGGCTAAGTAGGTACGTACCGTTCCAGAAACACTGCCAGTGAGAGAGCTTTTTGAGCAGGAGAAATTGACGAACGTGTAGCTGGAAATACACGAGAGAGAAAGGGTTAAATGACACCATAAAAGGCACGGACTATTGCCTCTTCCACCAGAGATAAAGGGGGTTAATTAATCCAGACTCATGCATACCAGACATTCCACAGCCAAGAGGAAGGGGTGAAAGTTAATCTCACTTGCTCATGTCAAGCGACTCTCCATCGTCGAGATAAACATCACCAGACGCGGAACCAGTTTCATCCAGTGCAACCAGTAAGGAAAACGGGTTTTTCCGGCTTGCCACTGTCGTCATACCAGGTTCTTGCATGGGGATGATGTAACCACCTCTGATGTGGATCAGTACGTGATCTAGTGGTGCCGGAAGATTCACCATTTCCCCGCCTTTTTCCATGGCGACGGACTGGTTGTACCAATCAAACCATCTTGCTCGGGGGAAATACACATTCTTCGTAGTAGCACCTGGAAAAAAGACCAACAAGGGATAGCATAAAAAATCGAGCGGGTAAGTTGAACTGGTTGAGCGATAACTGTGGAATGAGTGTATATACAGGCCATGAGGTATGAGGTAAGAGAACCATCCTTCTAGCGTACTTTCTGCGCCTACCGTACCTTGAGTGGAGACAGGACTGATCATGATAGCTGGACCAATCAGAAACTGGGTATGAATACCAAACGTATTCACGTCGCTGGGGAACTCGAAGAACAGTGGTCTAGTGACAGTTGCAGCTGGCGGGGTCGTCATGGTGACGGGGGTGTGGGCCTTGTAGAACAGAGTGTAGTAGAGAGGGAGGATGCTGTAGCGAATGGAGAGGACTTTTCGTGCCACTGTGGCGACCTCTGGCCAGCGATACAGCTCCTGTGGATGGTCGTGTGGTGAAATAATCCACAGTTTCTCATGTTACATTGTGCATGGCAAGACACATTGTGCTGGCAGTATTAAGGATGCATATAGCACGGTACAACTTTTATGTATGTTGTGTATGTTTCAACAGCTGATGATAAAAATTCTCTGAGAATGTCGTTACTTTTTCCATCACTCACTTGTGGATGGGACTGATTGTCGTTATGGTCACGAGAGAAGGGGTAGAACGCGCCCACTTCAATCCATCTTGTGCACAGTTCCACTGTTGTAGAATCTATGACCAACACTCTCACGGACTCATAATCTCATACACCAGTACCACATACCGTGGAATCCGCATATATCGGAACCGACCAGTGGAATCCCAAACAACTGAAAGTTGAGCATTCCGATTATGCTGTGCTCCAAATCATCGAATGTTGCGTGATTATCACCTGTAAGAGGGAGAATTCAGATGGAAATGGGCTAAAATTACAGCGGGTGGCAACGTCTCCATACCAGTCCAGTGTCCAGTATGGGATCCGGATCCTGGGAACGTGGATCGACTTATGATGAAACTTCTCTTTTTCTTCAGGTTCTCGAGTGCTTTGTTAGTGGCGATGGCTTCAGAGAGGCCGAACGTGTTGTGGGCATTGTACTCGAGAGCAGCTCCATTCATATGCAGGGCATCCATGTCTAGTGTCTTTGTGTTCAACGGGGCTTTATTCCCAAAGTTGTTGATGGAATACGGAGGGTTGGTAGGGTCGAAACCCACGCGTCTGTTCCCCGTTCCAGATCTTCGAAGTCTGGTTCTGGTTTTGGATTTGAGCCGAGTCGGCTGCGAGTTTTTAACTCTCTGCTCACTGCCATGAATTGCAGTGTTAACCCCATCTGCACTCTCGGTGGAACAAGCCCCGCTGCAGAAGTTACTGATTTCATTCATATCAATCCACAGCCCGTCAACTGGCAGCAGTTGCAAGAAAGAAGCTATCTGCATGTTTAGGAGAAACATGACGAGTGTCCTGATATATAGACCTGTCCTAAACAGGCTGACCTGGTCCTGCCAGTATGAATGTGTATCAAAGTTCATGAAATCTGTGAAAGCCGTGTAGCCAGGCCAAACCCGCCCAATAAACACATTCCCATTCTTGTCCTGGAATGAATTGTAATGACATCATCGTGACATCGTTGTATAAAGGTTGATCAAACCTTGATGAAGGCATTTTCCTCGAGACCCTGATCGTAAGGAGGATATCCTTTCATAATTGCAATTCCAGGGTCAACAATTACAACTGGTTTGGAATGGAGTCATGAATAAGTGATGATGTCATGATTAATTATTGTTACCATAGTGCTGCCCGTTGCTGTGGAGATTGTCTAGGAATGCATTCATCTTGTCTTGGGGAAAGTTGTTAGGATCCAGAGTAAAGTCCCTGTACTGGAGATGGAGATGTTGGAGAACGGAATAATGGAAACATGGGTATGGGACACCGTCACTAATAAGTGGGTGTGGTCTGGGGACAATACACGTACCTGATCCATGTAATCAATATCAGTCCACATGGTTTCCAATGGAATCTGCGGAATTCAATTCCTGTTCACTGGTGTACCCATGCCTACATGTGACCACACCTACCATGGCACTGGAGTAATTAGCCACCACTTTCTCCAGGGTTTCCACGTTGGGATAACCATAGCGACAGTTGTGGAATCCCAACGACCAGTAAGGGGGCATGTGGGGTCGACCGATGACCTCTTGATATTGCTGCACGACCCCCTCAGGGTGGGGGCCCAGGAAGAAGTAGAAATCCAGGACCCCTCCGATGGTGCGGTAGAGGAGACTGTTAGAGCCGAGGACGACGTCTATCCCATTGCTGTTTCTGAGGAAGACTCCGTGGGCCAGACCGGAAGGTCTCATCTCCAGGTAGAATGGGTGAGAGCCGTCTGCATGCGTCAACAACGATGTGTCTCAAGGAAAAAGCAAACCATAGAGCACAACACGACACCCTCCAGGGCAACTCCTTTTTTAGGAACCAACTGTCCAATAGCTGCTATAGAAAGTTCCATTTCCCCCAAAAAACAACACTTCCTCTAAGAAAACAAGGTACAGCACTTTGCAAGCCAAAATTTTGACCTGCAAGCCTTATGAGACTGTTTTGGCTAGAGCATTACTTAATATAGTATACACAGATGCAGTTGGTGTATAATCTCCTTACAGAGGTTAAGGAGGACAGGAGTGGCATTGTCAGAATTGAACAGAGTCAGTGTCAAAGGATTGCTGTAGGGGAGGAGCGTACGGACAGAGAGAGAGTAAGAGAAATGCGGAGAAGTATACACTATAGCTTTGATGTATAGAGAGTGAGTATGTGTAGGTTGTAAATAAAGAGTTTGCTGACCTAAGTTTGAAAGTATCTAGAACGTGTTCTCCGATGCCATAGATGCTGTAGTTGCTGGGGAGAGTGGTCCCAATGGAGAGATACTGATCCACAAACCTCACTACACGTGGAGAAGAAGAGAGGGTAAGGCATTGCAGAGTTAAATGGTTGGACTTACATGTGCTTGCCAATTGGCTACAATTGAATATCACACTCTTGTCACTTCTCCTAAAATTAAATATCACAATTGTTCAAAATCAATTGTTGTACAATATTAGGTCACCTCATGGATTAACACAATCTATTGTACACTTCATCACTCCAGCATGCTCACTCCAGCGCACACACCATCACATTGGCACTATCATGTGACTATCATCAAAATGTCTGCCTCATCATACCTGATGATTGCAAGGCTGAATGGATCTCCGGCCTTAGGCACCACAAACTCATAGAGTGGGTTGGAAGGAGGAGTAGAGGGAGGAGAGGGGACTGGAGATAGGCTGAAATAAACGCCAGAGATGAGGTTATAAGTGAGAAGAAAGGTTAGAAAGGCCTACTTTGTAGGGACCTCCCAGCGATTTGTTGTATGGTCAGTAAACTTCACGTGGAGTCGCTCGGCTGTCTGCTGCTCAATATCTACCTGCACAGTCCCTATATCTGGTCCAAACGCAGCTGAAACGACATTAAATACTTCAGTTTGGGAAATACTAATCATACAGAAAACTTACTGGAGTCTCGGGTGCCATTGTATTTCAGTATCAACTGCTCAGGGGGAAAATCTCATGATAATGTTGCTACGCAGTATAATTTCTCACCCTGATGCCGAGATTTGTTTGGGAAATGTTGCTGATGACGTAGCCATCAGTGGAGGTCTTGTAAAAACACCAGGCATCGCCCTGGACACGCAGCAAAACAGTGCGTCACAGAGAGATTTGGGAGAGATGCAGAGTAGCACCTGTTTTGGGCTCCAGCAGCATCCTTGGCTTTCACACTCTGATTGGTTGATGCCCAAATACCCTGCAGTGGCCGGGTGGTGTGTAGAGGCTAATATTCATGGTGCACGTATATACGTTGCAGGCCGAGTCACGCGGACATGTGTATGGCACTAACACACTGACTGATTGCAGCACACTTCTCTCTTATAGACAGGAAATGGACATACCGCAGTCGGTTCTCGGTGCATCTTCTCGCAGGTTCCGCTGGGGTTCGGCTGATTCTGATAGAAGCACCAGGGCTCGTCCTGCGTTTCGCATGATACGTGCACAATAGGCGCTAGTTTCGCACAGAGTTTAACGCACGTCTTCAGGCGACCAGCAACATCCCTTGGCCTCACACTCGGATTCTGTGATGCCCAAATACCCTGAAAACGGTAAGTTTAGCTAATGCGTAAGATCATCTGAGGGGGGTTCTACTCACCGCAGTCGTTTCTTGCGGCGCTGGCGTCGCAACTCGACACGTATGCAGCCGCACAACCGACGGAGAGTGCTAGAGCCAGTAGGACAGCGACTTTCTTCATCACCCCGTCTGCTGACCAGCCACTCCCCACTACTGCGCATGCTTCGGCCAAAAACTCGTACGCATGCGCAAAATAATGGAAGCTAGCTACGATTATCAATGGGTAAAGTCCGAAAGTGCTTGAATCTTTTGACAGTCACGTGATATCCTCCCTTCCTCGTCCTCTCTCCAATCTCCATTACCTCTACTCTCCCCCTTCTCACCGCTGACACTCTTCCCCCCTCCTCCTCCCCTCCCTCTCTTTTCAGAACTGTGTCAACTTCAATAATGTCACCATCTACCACCTGAGTTCCAATGAAAACGCAGCAAAATCCAAAGAAATTTTGGCCTACATTTGCGCTTTTCTTTTTGATCAACTCTCCATTCAACATCAGTAAATTGTCGAGGGCAGCCTCCCAAATCTTTCTGAAAGTCACACTATAAAAGTCGAACTAGAAAAATTGATTGAATTTCTCACTGTCTGGAGATGCCCAAGCCGGCCGCGGCGAGGGTATCGATGCGGAGTGAGGACACGGCAAGTTTCACTGTTTTCCCCCTTCCTTCGCTCTCCTCCTGCACAGAGACAGTTCCGCTGGCTCTGACGGCGCATATGTGTGCTAGAGTGAAACGTAGGAGTTGCAGGTTCCGGAGAGGAGCTGCAAACGGCGACGACCGAACGGCGCGCATCGTGAAGACGATAACTGGGGGTCAAAGGTTGAAATAAGTAAGTGGGCGTGGTCTGTGGGCCCACGTGCACGTTGAATAAAAGGGGGCAGGTCGTAACCTTAGTTTCTGCGCGAGTTTCTGGCCGTAGAGCGAGACATGGAGAGAAGTTCCGAGCCTTCGAAGGACAGGAGAGTCTTGTCCATTCAGAGTCACGTGGTGCACGGTCACGTGGGCAACAGCGCGGCCGTTTTCCCGCTACAGGTGAGCCTTCAATACGCTAGCTAATCCGTATAATACTTCCACTCTCCATTATGCAGGTACTAGGATGCGATGTAGATGCAATAAACTCGGTTCAGTTCTCCAATCATACTGGTATATACCGTATAACAATCCCCATCTTGCAACGTATACGTCGGAACTGTTACGTAATTCTGCAGGATATAAGGAATATAGAGGTCAGGTGTTGGACTCTGACAATCTCGATGCACTTATCACCGGTCTGCGCAGTAACAGTCTCCTCAAATACACTCACATCCTGACTGGTATGTGCATTATGTATAATACTTCAATAATTTGGTGTGGGACAGGGGAAATAATAAATATTTGGAGCGAGGTATGGGGAAAGGCAAAATTTTGGGACAAGAAAGGTTTCTGAAGCACTTACAATGAAAAAGTCAAAAAATCTGATTTTCGCTGCAGGCTACTGTGGGGAGAAGTCTTTCCTCGAGAAAATTCTCGATGTCGTGACGGAGTTGAAGAGAGCCTCACCCAACTGCCTATTCCGTATGTATGAACCCTCCACAGACCCTTTGTCATTACTAACGATTGGATTTGGGGCAAATTGTCAGTGATAAGTGTGGTATGATTGCCAACGTACCTCCTAGCATCACATGACTGTCATGAATTTAAAATTTTACTCACGGGGGGGACAAAATTTTACGCCATCAATATTATTGATTTTAACTTTTCCGCAGTGTGCGATCCTGTACTAGGAGATGATGGAAAGATGGTAAGATTTCCGGCAAACCCTTTCAATTTCATTTTACATTTCTCTGGTCCTGCAGTATGTGCCGAGTGAGCTGATAGACGTGTACAGAGAGAGGATCGTTCCGTCTGCTGATATTCTCACTCCTAACCAGTTTGAACTGGAGTCAGTTGGAAAATAATCGTCATACAGTAAACCCTCTGAAAAAGGACCCTCTGAATATAGTATATACACTTCTCAAAAAAGGACAGTTGGCTCTGCCCATAAAAGATACTATGATGGTGTCCTAAATTTCACTCTACTTTGCTGCATTTGTCTGTTGCTAGGTTACTCAGTGGAGCCAAGGTTACCAGCGAAGAGGAAGCCTTAAAGGTATATATCGATTTCTCTCTTCTCTTTCCTCCATTTGTTCAACTAAACCTTTTATATAATTGACACTCTGAGTGAAGAAAAAAAACCAGTCAAATTTCAGTGTGTCTTTTACTGGAGGTTCCACTGTGTATGTACAGTAGGTCTATATTGTCTCTGTATATAGAGTCCTCTACTTCCCCCTCTTATATGTATGTACAGGCAATAGATTGTCTACTCTCAAGAGGATCTAAGTGTGTGATAGTCACAAGTATTGAGCTACCCTCTTCCACAGACACTCTGGTATTGTTGGGGAAATCCGAGAAAGGTACGTATGTTCTTACAGACACCAATGAGGCAGAAGTGTTGATATTAGTAAAGTGTGTCCATAATTCAGGAGGTAAAAGAAACTGTTCTTGGGGAAAGTAAAGGCGTCCTTTGAGAGGGGTTCCACTGCAATTAATGACGTAATGACTCCTCTGCCCATGTCCAGGTGAAGTGGCAAGAATCGAGATTCCGAAACTTGAAGGGCCATTTCGTGGGAACTGGGGACCTCTTCTCTGCCCTCCTGTTGGCATGGAGCCACCTCGACCTACAGGTCACCTTTAACCCCTCCCCTTCTGAACACATTAGGACAATTAGAGAGTTGAAAACTAATCTAATTTTGTCAGCTAAGTTTGCATGATCATCTTGTTTCATTTCCTAGATTCCTGAAAGTCTCTCTCACAATAGCATGAAGACTGCTCTACATTGCCTTACTTTACTCTCTACAGTTATCGTGTGAAAAGGCAGTTGGGACAATGCAAGCTGTGCTTCAGAGGACACTGCAGTACTCCAAAGGTAACTGCAGAATAATACAGTGGGAGTACCCCTATAATCTGACACTAATTGGCATAATAAATTAGTGAGGTGTCCTTTGTCCTTATAGAGAGGGTTCCACTTAATGTTTACTGCTTGCAAGACAACTCTCGTTTTATATAATTATGTCAGCCTCAGGCCGAGTGCATGATCCTGATTCAATGGAACTGAGATTAGTTCAGAGCAAACAGGACATCGAGACTCCGCCCACATTACAAGTCGCCACGGAGACAATGAAATCATGCATGCAAAACTCCTGAATCTCAAACAATAATAGTTCTGTGCCATTGGTTTATTTATTGATCACACATGGTGTTTGGGTCACATGACTTGGGCTAGGTAGTCATGTGACTATCACATGACGTAGCAGGTAGACCAGCACTGGTTGCAATCTGGGACCAGTCTGAGACATACCTGAATAAATCGAAACCAGACACACACTAATAATAATATGAAATTGCAGGAACTTACTCTTCAAAATTAAGGCTCCGCGACCATCCTAACAATGTATCAACTTCATCTTCCAAATCAGCACTTTCTGTCGTCTCTTCTTTTGCTTGTGTTTCTGGTTGAGGTTGATACCTGAAAGACAGTATTTCTTTTGCAGGGCGGTATTATATTCTCAAAGCTCACAGTTTTTTCAGCCACTCTATCTTTTTCCTCTTGCGCCTCCTTTCCAAGTCTGCCTTTCTCTGTAACTGTATATATGTAGACACCAGTTGTAGAGCCAGTTGTAGAGTGCTGTGGGCCTCAGAGTCGACAGAGCAACTCACTGTCGAGTGATGGAAAGACTGTCGTTTCGCCGAAGTCTCGATTGTCACTGAATCTTGCAGTCGACTTTGGAAAAGCTGCAGGCGAGGCAACAAATCATTTGCAACAACACATTAATTGATGTGTAAAATGCGTAGGTTTCATGTTCAAGGTCTCACTCGCTCTGAAACTAGTCTCCAGCCATTGTTTTCCCATCTCTTGTACCAATTACTTCCATCATCTGGAACTAATAATTATATCACGTGGGCTGCCAAGTTATAAACTTGCCGTCTTTTGCGATTCTGCATCCGTGGTTGTGTTTGTCCCTCTGCGGTAGTAGACGAGAGGTCATTGCGGTGTAGTCTCGAGGACTGTATGAACACACGTCTACCACAGCCTGACTGGTGAAGATCTTGTAATAGATCGACGGAGGGAAATCACACTGAGCGCAAAACAAAAAGATTTATGTTAGTTTTTTTCGCTTTGATTTTCCAGACTCACTCCTCCAAGTCTGAATCTTACACAGCCTCCTGAGGCTTTGTCAAGAAGCTTTGCCTGTAGATCAGTGAGATGTGGACCGAACTCTTCCAAATTAAGAAGTACAGTGAAATTGGGAACCTCTGAAGGGTTAATGGTCTTCAGCAGGACTGCTGGGTCGCCCTTCTGCTTGAAGCTTATCAGTTTCCGGTAGCACTCGAAAATCTTCTTGCTCTGTATATATTATATATACATAAAAACCTAACAAAATGCTCTTCTTATTGTTAGACCTTACCCGGTAGCCTTTCCATGCAGTCTGTATTATCTGTGCAGCTTCTTCCTCTGTCAAACTCTTTCTTCTCTGCAAATAAGTGTAATGAATCACCCTAGTTCATATTCATGTGGACAAAGCCAATGCATTTGTTTGGCCAAATCTCCAGGAGTCTTTTTCGGGTATAGTAGCACCAACTCACTGTTTCTCTGTCTCTGGAGTGACAAGCTCTGGCTGTTCTCCACCAGACCTGTATGACCTCTGGCACAGTAGTCGCTGAACCCCATGACAGCACTGGAGCCCCTACCCACACCAAGTTGATCGGAGCACCACTGAACGTAGTCATCATATCTCCTCTTTAGCAGTGGGAAACGGCCACTTTCAACTTTCCATTTAGCAGTCTTTTTCATAATGCTAATGTACTTTTGCCTGCATCCAGTTATCGGTGGAGTTAGGATAGCAGTAGATACCAGTGGCTGTTAGTGAGCCAACCTCGTGCGGAAACCACGCCACGTTCTCTGAATTTCAATTGCCCCTGCAGTTTTCCGGTCCCTGGACTCTACTGCGTTAATCAGGGCCTTGACAAAGATGTGACAGCTTGTTACGGAGTTTTGCAATCTCTTATCACTCACCCTTCTTTTCCGTTTCCCCCCGACGGCGATGCGGTACACTTTGTCAGCGTCACCTGCAGTAAGTACACGTTACAACTCTGCACTTTATGCCGTGAAACGC
>CASHTH010001656.1:0-13468 GCA_030341885.1 Geodia barretti
ATCTCTGCGACTACCCTCTTTCTTCCCCGCCTCTCTCTCTTCATACACAACCAGGTTTCCTAACACACTGTGATTGTCGCCAGTTGCTTCCCTCTTCTGTCCACTGTCTCTTCAAGCTACCTCCAAGGTTGTGGAAAGGTTTTGCATTTGTTGCAGAGCATGTGAGTAAATGAAATGGCAAGCCAACCATCCCCAAACTTTTGATTAATACTCTTTGGCGGTTGGATTAGCAGCACCATTTTTGCATTCTCTATAATCCATATTTTCGCCTCTATTTCGCTGCCCTCGACACCACCAGCCCTGTGTTGTTTGCGGCACAACACCACGACCCTCTGCTGTCTGCCTTGTATCGAGTTGGCCCACTTCTTCGCTTGACATTAAACCCATGCTAACCGCACACACCACACGATGCAGACCGGATAAAACCCAGTGTCAATACGATTGTTGTGCCTTGATGCAGTTAATGAGTTGGTGGAACCATGTGTTTACTACGGTACCAATTAGTTCAAGGTATCCTGCGGCATGTCGGCGGCACGGCACTCGTGTGGGTATGGCCCGTTCCTCGTACCAAGCTGTGGGGAGGCGGCGGGCGCTCCAGGTGAGGTGGGAGGAGGGGAGAGAAGTGTGCTCGCTGGCTGAAACTAGGAGACAGCTGGTGGAGCAAATGGAAGCAGGCTCAGAGGAATTAAACCTGCAAGTATCGTTGGGTATCCGCAACCTCGGTAGTTTTCCCGCGCCATTTGGGCATTGGCTCTCATAGATACATCGTATGTATGAGGTATTCACGTAGGGTGCAGTCATACATCTCTGTAATGGTGATTTGCGCTGCACGCTGTAGGTTCCGGTCACCACGGTTAGAACTCTAGCTTAATACAAGATTATGCATAAGTCACTATTCACTTACGATATTAGTATTGGACTGCAACCACACGTCATATGCCTCCACTTCAATGGGCAACTCCTCGCGTTTTACTGCTTCCCGAAAAAAGGTGACCACGACTCAGAGACAGGCACTAGATGTGGACTCTCTCACTCTGTCCCTGAGCGGTACATCTGGAGATGGTAGTAGCGGCGGCTAACGGCACCAGTGAGGAGCCAGGGTTGATAGACTTACAGCTGGGACTTTATTCGTCTTCACCTGTGACTTTTCCTCGCCCCATGCTCACTCCTTCATGGTGAGTCTCATGCACATATCTTCCCCACCGGCTCTGTCACCGGTGACTATCTACATAAGGACTGTGCGAAGCCTCAGACTGCCTGTAGTGCTTAAGCCTCGTGGCTACCTATAGACTGTTTTTTAGCTACCAGGCTTAACAAGCAAACGTTCCTATGCCTAGCATGTGTCTCTACTATATAGCATTGAGAACCGGTGTCCATTGCAAGCTCGTCTAACCTTCTCTCTTATCATATCTATATCTGTATACTACTTCTCTATTTTCTGTCTGTCTGTTCTGCGGGGCTATAGGGATGTTTTCACATGACTATCCTGGAGACTGTCGCCCTCACACTTCAGACAGAGCGCTCGCAGTGTCATTGCAGTGACGTGTACATCATATGTGCTGTGGTAGTTGGCATGTACACAACATAATTCTTCCTCCCTCACATAATCGATACAGGGGACTGTCCTTGCTGACACTGTCGTAGGAAGCTGTGATCCTCATGGTCAGATATCCATCTAAGAGGTAATGGCAATACCCGTATAATATTTGGGTTTAATAAATTCACGCGTCCTAACATTCATGCTCTCGTTTTGTGGGTACTAAATCGACTGAGTCTTTGTTCTAACTGTTTAGCAGTGGTGCCTGGGTGTTCTCATGAGAGCTATGGGGTGTCGACGCTGACGTCGACCCCACACCTAGACGTCAGGTCCACATGTCCTTCTCCGTCTCGGTTGCGCATCCATCCACTCAGACGGAATTTGTCAGTGTCAGACTGCGACTCTTGCAAGTGCAGCACATCACTCGTGCATTGTGACATTGCTAGCACTGTCTAGCTATACATATGCAACATGCTTGCTGTATGTTTATGTGCCTCAGTTCTCTCCATGCAAGGATTCAATTTACGCAGCAACACCCGTGCCTGTCGTATGATTGTAGACGAGCGTTGACCATCACCAAATTCTTAAACTTGTTGACCTCTCGTGAGCTCAATTACCATCGACAGCCTCCCCCAGCTGTAGGCCTCAACATCAGCTAAGCCTCGCCGCATGAACCACCACTGTCCACAACATGCTAACACCTCATTTAACCTTCGTTGGTAACTCTTTTAGTGGCTGTGTACTATGCCATCTCGGTATTGAGCTAGGCGCTCAGCTGGTATATGTCTGATCGCGCTCCGTTCTCAGTCGTTGCTCTGCTTGTGTCTGTGTGCTCTAGACCAGCGCCAGTTTCGACACTGGCTACCGCTCTGATGGCACTAACGTATGATGCTTTCTGTATTTTTAAGTGTTCCTCTGTCTTCCCAACTCCATGTCACTACACTTAAATGCTAGCTTTCTAATGTGGACTGTACTTTCACTTCATACCCATGCACCACAATCAGAAAAATGCATGTCGTCATAGAATGCCAATCCTTGCTCTTTCTTTGTTCGTGTCTGAGCACTCCCTTTCATTTGTGGAAGAAATTTACTTGTACAATAAACTCGCAAAATGAATGGTTGCAAGATTTGAACCTCGTGACTCCAGTATAGCGCACAGAGGGGACTAGCTATAGCTGTCTCCGATGTGGTTTGAATGATCTTCCTTCTCCCTCTCTCGTCACTATAAGGCTCGATCTCTGTCGGTTGGTTCAGATTATGCCAGTCACCTAGTCATGCAACAATTAGTGGCGTGCTGAAATTGAGTTCACAATAGTAGGGTAGGGAGTCCGTGATGTGGACAACTGCTAGTAGATGTCGTCACCGGCAGTTCCTTGAGTGGGGGCTTGTGAGGTGTGGATGTGCTTCGGGAAGTCCATGTGCCACCTTACTGACTACTGTAAAACCGGGCTAATGTTTGAATGGTTATACCAGTTCTTTGGTGCTTTTGCTATTAATGAAGTCTCTGAATCGTGTATTCACTTCGCATCGTATATGTGTAGTCCTTTGAGACAGGTGAGTGTGGTAAAGACATGGTGATGTGCGTGCATGGACACTGCCTGTGTCTCGTAGCGCGTGTGTGTATGCTGGAGAGGGTGGGTGAGAAGCGGCGGACCTTGTAGTCTCATGGTCTCAGTGTTGTCTCAACCGATATGCACTGTGTATCAGGTGTTGCAGTGAAACTGAGTGTGTCAGGTAGTCCCATTCCCTTGTGAATGCTACTCACCGTGGGTCGGCAGGTTGCCCCATCGTGAGACACATATTATTGCACGTCTCTCATTCAACTATGGGCCCAGGGTGTTGCGCTAGTGCCACTGGTCTCTGGAGTGGGCCGGCGCTGGTCGGACCGAAGTCGATCACTAGACAGTGACACATCAATTCAGTAGACGGAGATTGCCACTCCCTGCAAATTTATCACCCCTTTCGACCGTCGCGGTGAGAAGTCTAGTCTGTCGTAGAGGAGGAGCGGAATGTGGCAGCTGGCCCTGTCTGGCCAGCTGGTGAATGCGAGAATGGGACATGCTACTCGCCTCCTATCGACCCTCATCCCATGTATTCAATGTGCCTCTCCACCTGACAGTTATGGTTAGTGGTAATAAACACACACTCTCATTAAATAAGAAAACTTGTTAACCTCGCAGGCGCAGCAGACAATAGCACAGACGAGGGTTACCTGTCGTGTCTGTCTGTCTGTCTGTTACCCAACATCTCACTTCACGAGCCATGAATCGCTCCACAAACATTACAACGTATTCAGCGTTGGGTATAGGTCGAGACGCATGTATATAGGGTTTTCTTCCTCATAATGTTTCCTGCACATGAGCAAGTTGTGCCAGAAATCTCTTACATTGTGCTTGAATTTCCGGCACATTCCCCATGCATTATGATATGGGTTTTTTTTATTTGAGAGAGTGTTAATCGTTATAATTGGTGAACAAAGTCAGCACTTTGTCATGCATTCGTTCTCTCCATACTGTCGTGTAACTTTTTTTATTTTTAGAGTGTCCAGAGCCCAGTCCAGGAGTCTGCCCAACTGTCGAAACCTGCTCCAACACCAGCAATGATGGTAAATTCTCAACATTCAGCCTCGCTAACATGAAATGTCCTGTGTATTATTCTGACACTATGTTAGTCTGAGCTAATAGATCAATAATAGAGAAGTTTCACTCACGAAACGTCCCTCTACACACCATTCTTTGCTCTCTTCCCCTCTCTTCATTTTCCTGCAGGAGGGTCTCTGGTGGTGGCAGTGGGTGCTCTCTCTGCTGCACTAGCAGCTCTCCTCATCTGTTACCTCTCCACACTCTTCTACTGTCTCAGAGCCAACAGGAGAGGTATACATACATCTAGACCACCAACTATAGTGGTCCTATCTGAGTGTTGAGTAAGAGAGGCGTGTCCTTTAGTTCCTTTCCCCCATCTCGCTCCAACATTGCACCTCTTCCCCTTCCAAACCTTGACCATCTCGCTCCAACATTGCACCTCTTCCCCTTCCAAACCTTGACCATCTCGCTCCAACATTGCACCTCTTCCCCTTCCAAACCTTGACCATCTCGCTCCAACATTGCACCTCTTCCCCTTCCAAACCTTGACCATCTCGCTCCAACATTGCACCTCTTCCCCTTCCAAACCTTGACCATCTCGCTCCAACATTGCACCTCTTCCCCTTCCAAACCTTGACCATCTCGCTCCAACATTGCACCTCTTCCCCTTCCAAACCTTGACCATCTCGCTCCAACATTGCACCTCTTCCCCTTCCAACCTTGACCATCTCGCTCCAACATTGCACCTCTTCCCCTTCCAAACCTTGACCATCTCGCTCCAACATTGCACCTCTTCCCCTTCCAAACCTTGACCATCTCGCTCCAACATTGCACCTCTTCCCCTTCCAAACCTTGACCATCTCGCTCCAACATTGCACCTCTTCCCCTTCCAAACCTTGACCATCTCGCTCCAACATTGCACCTCTTCCCCTTCCAAACCTTGACCATCTCGCTCCAACATTGCACCTCTTCCCCTTCCAAACCTTGACCATCTCGCTCCAACATTGCACCTCTTCCCCTTCCAAACCTTGACCATCTCGCTCAAACATTGCACCTCTTCCCCTCTTCCAAACCTTGACCATTTCGCTCCTCTGCATGCACAAGAGATGAACATGCAACACAATTGGTGTAGCTAACTTATACAACGGTCGCACTTCATGGCATGTGCAAATATCAGGCCAATTCAGTGAGAAAGGAGGCCATGCAGCATAGATATCTACTTAATGAATCTACATAGTACCATGCTATACACAAACCCTACCCAATACACCAGTGTACCATACATGCTAGTATATGTCCATCTACTAGTGTCCCGGAAGGAGAAGAGGTGGAGGGAGGCGGAGAGACAGAGACTCATGGCTGACAGGGACAGTGTGGGGACTGCTGGCTCTGTCAGTAGAGCCAGTGCTGTGGGTGACAGGAGGAGGTGGAGGAAGTATGGAGAGTCCTCCACTCTAATGGTGAGACTCACGATAACATTCACGATCAAGACGTCCTCACAATAACCAATTATGTACTGTCAAGTGCTTTTCACTTTGCTGTAGTAGTATAACTAGTATTGAACACGCATGTGCAAAAGAATGTGGACAAAGATGATTGGAATAAAGTGACGAGGGTTATGCACTTTCAATTGTTGTCGATTGCTCCCCCCTTTCCTTTTCCACAGACGTTTGTTCCGGATGAAGAAGGCATGGGAGGGGGCAGTGGTAGGCAGGAGAGCAGCTGGCTAGAGGCTGTGGAGCTAACTCACTCCTCACACGTTCACTCTGGCTCTGGGGTAGGCCTGGTGCGTGGTGTGGGGGGCCGGGGTGAGGTACTCCAGAACCCACTGTACACCGAGGAGGACGACGACGAGGAAGAAGGAGAAGGACGAGAAGGAGATGGGGTGGAGATGTTGGCCATGTTGTCTGACATGCAGGCCCTCCCTCCTCCCTCCCCCACTCACTCCTCCGACCTTTAACCTTTTCCATCCAGCCACCCATGAAGTAAACACTGAATACATTTTATTTTACAACAGTTTTAAGACCTGCATTTTAGGTCAGTTGCATTATTATACAAATTTGAGAGTAAGGGAAAAGTAATTTGAAGGAAACGGAGAGACATGACGCCATGCATGGAAAGGCTAGTTAGACATCTGCCAGATCTGAATGTTGGGTGTGTGCTATATTTCTCCGAAAATTTTGACTGCCCACTCATGAAAGTAAATTCGATACAAATAACAGAAAAACTAAGCTAAATCCTTTGCAAAGGACAGTAAAGGGAATCTAGGGATTGTCTGTGTTACAGTTGTAGCTATGTAAATAGAATAGCAGCAGCTATCGGTTGAATTAATTGAAGCTTGCGAGTTTGAGAGCAGACTCCCTGTATTCACACTCTTCCTCTTCATCTGAGACGGTGTTGGTGGCTCCCAATGTTGTTAGCGCGACATCTTCTCTGTTTTCATCTCCATATTCAGCTCCGAATTTGGCCACCCGCCACTGAGGAAACCGATCCTCTTCCTCTCTGTCACGTAGTGCTTCTGGCCTCCTTCCAGTCATAGCCTTCCTCACTCTGTACCACACGTGACCTGCACAGATTCCCAGGAACACAAGGAAACATATCACCACAAGGACTATGTAGATGTAGGCACGTGGCTCGCTTCCAGTACCAATGCTAGAGACATAGAGATTGGAGGAGGCAAATATGAGTAAGATTGCGAGGTGGAATAGCTCTAGTCCGTTCAGCAGCCTTGTCTTGTATGGTTTGAGTACTGCAGTGAGACCTATCAGTGTAGACGATGAGAGAATGAGTAGGAGGAGAATCAGTTGAGGGCCGGTCGCGGAGCTGGTGTTGTTGGCAATGCTAGAGAACAGGACTATCAGAAACACCCTCGCTAGCAGCAGCATCCCTGTCCAGTGGCGATGGCTGTCTTTGTATGGTCCCATGTATGCATCAAACAGAGGCTTGAACCTGTTGTACAGGGAGGACACTCGCCTGAACCTCGATCTCTGTATCCAGGGAGCAGCAGTCAGAGTGACTGTATAGGGTACTCCCAATAGCAGGAGCACTAAGAATGCTACTAGGAAGAGAATAGTATGTTTGGGCTCAAAATACTTGACATTGCCATCAGCCAGCCACACTACACTATGGTAGCCCAGTGACCCAGTGAGTGTGGTGAAGGAGAAAGCTGTGATGAGGATTCTCAGGATCTTGGTGTAGGAGAGAAGGACTAGAGTGGCCAGAACTGAGACTGTGTTGGCCCCGAGGAGGCGAGTCACTCGTGTGGAGTATTTGCTGGCAATGATTATGGCACCAACCAATGCCAGAATGTAGAGAGGAAACACAAACTGAAGCCATGTTTTGGCATAGGTTGTCAGTCCGTCAAGAAAGCACATGGGAATGCCTACATCCAGGTTCAGCCACGCTATGAAGACATTGAGGAACACAATGACTGCACTGGTATCGGAAGTAGTTGGTGCTAGAAATGTGTTTCTGTTGGCTTGCAAGACGTTGGCAAAGAGAATGAGTCCATTCAGAGTCCCAACTGACACTGTCATGTCCAGTAGAGTCACTAGTGTAACCAGAGCCACGCCCATTAGGATGAAGACAGCGATAGACACGAGGTAGACATTGGAGCATGTCTTACACTCTGATGATCCCAGGATCATGCTGAGACCTTCACGACAGCTGCCACAGAGGACTCCTGATCTCTGGTACTGACATTGAGACTCTGCGGTGATGTTGATGTCTTCTGATTGGCAGTAATCAAAGGGGCAGTGAGGGTGGATGAGGATGGGTGAGTCTGGGTCACTGGTAGGTCCGATCCGTAGGGCGAGGTCTCAGAATTGAAAGAGAGGAGGGATACAGAGGAGCGCGAGACTAAGCCCAAGAGAAGTCTAGAAAAAGTGAAGAGAAGAAAAAAAGATCAATGTTATGTGGAGAGACCTCAGGAACGCCGATGCCTAGTCCATTCCACCAGAATGGGACTCTGACACACTCAGTTTCACTGCAACACCTGTACACAGTTAATATCATTTAGCACACACTGAGACCATGGAAACTACAGCGTCTTTCACTCAGATAAACACAGGTAGAAGCACAGGATGTACCTGACCATCATTCGAAAGCTTTGGTATACCTCATTGCTCAAATGCTTTATATACGATGTCCAAGGAATAGATTCAGGACTGTATTTAAGGAGACTGGTATACATTCAAACCATTAGCCAGTGGTGTCAGTAAGGGTAGGGCATTGTTCCCACGAGACTCCACTACAAGCTCAAAACTGGCAGTGACGAGCATCACTACAGTGTCCTCCGGCTCCTCCTCTATTGTGAACTCATTTCAGCCACGCCACTAATTCTGTTGACTGGTGGACGGGCGATAATCTGAACAACCACAGAGATTGAGACCTTATAGTGAGAGGGGAGAGGGGAGGGAAGAAGATCATTCAAAACACATCGGAGGAGAGACGCTATAGCTAGTCCTCTGTGCGCTAGTAATGGAGTAACGAGGGTCCCAATTTGCAACCATTCCATGTGCTAGGTTTATTGTACAGTACATTTCTCACAAATGAAGGAGTAGCTCAGACACGAACAAAGAAAAGAGCAAGGATTCATTCTATGACGACACATGCATTCTTATTGATGGTGCATGGTATGAGTGAAAGTACAGTCCACATTAGAAGCTAGCATTTATTGCTAGTGACACTGGAGTTGGGAAGACAGAGACACTAAAATACAGAAAGCTCATAATTCAAGTGCACAGAGCTGATTAGCTGATGAGGCTGTTGACACACGAAGCAAGGACTGAAGGCAGTATACTGAGGCATAGGCTCTCATATACCCAGATGGCATAGTACACAGCCACCTAAAAGAGTTACCAAAGGGTTAAATAGGTTTAGTCCATTCGTTTGTGATCGATCACGCCTCGTCGTTCCATGGGCAGGCTTTAGTGATGTTACCTACAAACTGGGGAGGCTCCATAGGTAATTAGCTCAGAGGTCAACAAGGTAGAATTTGTTGATGCGTCAACCTCGCTACACATACAGCATGCACTGTGTGCTGCAGTAAATTGAATCCCTTGCATGAGAACTGACTAGAGGCACCTATAAGTGATCGCATACATGCCTATAGCCATAGACGAGTGCGCACAATTTCCAATCACGAGTTCGATGTGCTCACTCGCAATAGATACCAGTCTGGACTGACACGTCTGATGAATGGAACCACAGAGACGGACGACATTGTGACCTTCGACCTCCGTCGACACATAGCTCTCTAGAACACCAGGCCACCACTCGCAAAACAGTTAGAAAAAAAAAAGACTCAGCATTTAGTACCCAAAACACCAAAAAGAATTTTTCCGGAAATTTATAAACCAAATTATTTATACAGGTATTATTACCTCTGATGGTATCTACTGGCTCACTCAGCTTTCACGACATTGCAGCAAAGGACAGTCTGTACGATTATTGTGAGGGAAGATTATGTTGTGTTACATTTGCCCCTACCACCAGCCACATATTTGATGTACAACTCACTGCTATGACAATCTGCAGAGCTTTTCTGTAGTGAGAGGGCGACAGTTCTCCGGATAGTCAGTGAAAACATCCCTATAGCCCCAAATAGAGAAGTATTATACATTAATAGATTATTAAGAGAAAGGTTAGGTACAGCTCTGCAATGACACCTTCTCCAATTGCTATATAGGACACATGCGTGAGCATAGGAACTTTTCTTTGGTTAAACCTGGTAGCTAAAAAAACATGCTATAGGGTAGCCACAGGCTTAAAAGCACTACAAGCTCTTGAGGGCTTCAACCAAGTCCCTTTTAGAAGTCACCGGTACAGAGCCGAGGTGAGGAAGATATGGCAGGACCTCACCAGGAGAGGAGGGAGGAAAAGTTCAAGGGGAAGACAAAAGTCCAGCTGTAGTCGTATCAACCCTGGCTCCTCCACTGTGCCGTAGCCTGCAACTACCATCTCCAGATGACGATCAAGGGACAGAGTGAGATTTAGTCCACATCTAGTGCCTCTGAGTGTGCGTCACCTTTTTTCGGAAGGAAGAGTTAAAAGAGGAGTTCCAGTGATGGGAGGCATATGAGTGTGGTCAATACTATACGTAAGTGAATAGGTGATATGCATAATTTTTTGTATTAGCTAGTAATTCGATCGTGGTGCGGCTAAGCGTGCAGAGCAAATCACTAATTACCAGAGATGTTATTCGACTGCACCTCATACGTCATTACCTACATCACTACACATATTATCTATGAGAGCACATGGCAATGGCGGGGAACTACCGAGTTTGCATACCAACATACTTGGAGTTTAGATCATCTGACCTGCTTCCATTTGTCAACCAGTGTCTCCACTGTCCCTCCCACAAGCACACTCTTCCTCCCCCTCACTCCCACCCTCACCTGGAGCCCCCCCCTCCCCAGCAGCTTGTACGAGACGCCATACTCCACACGAGTACGCTGCGCCACATGGCCGCAGATGACCTGATGACTCTGTCCGTAAACATGGTTTCTTTCGACAACCTAAACTCTAGTACTGCATCAAGCATCAACAATCGTATGACACTGCGTTTTTTCCTGCTCACAGGCTAGTCTGAAGATCCTGTCAACGTGCATTAGATTACCCTCAGCCCTGTCATGCACACAGCGAGGTTAAGGTGGTGTGTGTGTGTGTGTGTGTGCGTTGCTAACAAGCTTTCATGTCGTCGAAGGGAATGGGTACGATGAGCTACAAAGAGATGTCTAGGACGGTGTGTAGTTTGGAATGAACTGTGTAGCTTTGGGTTACACGTATGTACCTCAACTCTGTACGCATAGAACTTCTGACTCCCATGGTGGAAGGCCATAGATAAGAGAGATTACCTAACAGCTGCACAACGACCATCACGAAATTATATGTATTAATTCTATATACCAACCGATCCGGGATCCTCAGAGTGTAAGACATGCTCCAATGTCTCGCCGTCGTGTCATATCGCTGTCTCATCATCCTAATGGCGTGGCTCTGGTTACACTAGTGACTCTACTGACATGACATGTCGATTGGGACTCTGACTGACTCCTTCTCTTTGCCAACGTCTTGCAAGCCACCAGAAACACACTTCTTCTAGCACCAAACTACTTCCGATACCATGCAGTCATTGTGTTCGCTCGGTCGTCATAGCGTGCTAAACTGACCTGGATGTAGGCATTCCATGTCTTCTAAATTATTGACAGACTGACAACCTATGCCAAACATGGCTACAGTTTGTGTTTCCTCTCTACATTTCCTGGCATTGGTTGTGCCATAGGGGATCATTGCGGCATCAATACTCACGATTGACTCGCCTCTCGGACGTCAACACAGTCCCAGTTTCCGCCACTCTAGTCCTTCTCTCCTACACCAAGATCCTGAGAATCCTCATCACATACAGCTTTCTCCTTCACCACACTCACTGGGTCGCTGGCTTACCATAGTGTGGTGTGGCTGGCTGATGGCAATGTCCCAGTATTTTGAGCCGTCAACCATCCTATTCTCTTCCTAGTAGGCCTTCTTAGTTGCTCCTGCTATTGGGAGTACCCTATACAGTCACTCTGACTGCTGCTCCCTGGATACAGAGATCGAGTTCAGGCGAGTGTCCTCCCTGTACAACAGTTCAAGCCTCTGTTTGATGCATACATGGGTCCATACAAAGACAGCCCATCGCACTGGACAGGGATGCTGCTGCTAGCGAGGGTGTTTCTGGTAGTCCTGTTCTCTAGCATTGCCAACAACACCAGCTCCGCGACCGGCCCTCAACTGATTCTCCTCCTACTCATTCTCTCATCGTCTACACTGATAGGTCTCACTGCAGTACTCAAACCATACAAGACAAGGCTGCTGAACGGACTAGAGCTATTCCATCTCGCAATCCTACTCATATTTGCCTCCTCCAATCTCTATGTCACAAGCATTGGTACTGGAAGCGAGCCACGTGCCTACATCTACATAGTCCTTGTGGTGATATGTTTCCTTGTGTTCCTGGGGATCTGCGCAGGTCACGTGTGGTACAGAGTGAGGAAGGCTATGACTGGAAGGAGGCCAGAACCACTACGTGACAGAGAGGAAGAGGATCGGATTCCTCAGTGGCAGGTGGCCAAATTCGGAGCTGAACATGGAGATGAAAACAGAGATGTCACGCTAACAACATTTGGAGCCACCAACACCGTCTCAGATGAAGAGGAAGGGTGTGAATACAGGAGTCTGCTCTCAACTCGCAAGCTTCAATTAATTCTATATACCAACCGATAGCTGCTGCTATTCCACTTACATAGCTACAACTGTAACAGACGATCCTATACCCCCTTTATTGTCCTTTGCAAAGGATTTAGCTTAGTTTTTCTGCTGTTTTTATCAAATGTATTTTCATGAGTGGCCAGTCAAAAATGTAGGAAAAGGATGACCGATAATGTGCAGCTTACTATCGACAGTAACAACTATAGGTTGACCCACAAATTTTTATACTGCAAGGGTTGAATAGGTTTTCCCATGAGTTTTTTTATCCCAGTTTTGTAAAATATAGCACACACCCAACACTCAGATGTGGCACGCCATGTCTAACTAGAGTCATGGGCCATACATAATAATTTCATGTGTTCTCCCCACCCACGCACAACTGTAGAATGGCCTGCGAGGCTATGTCTGACTAACCTGAAGGTGTGTCAGTGAGTGTCCCTCCCTCCAGTCTCCACGGACAGACCTGCTGAGACTCAAAGTCACACGAAACACTCTCCACATGACCAACATACTCTGCATAATAACAACATTATGATAGACTAACATCAAAAATCCATTATGCAACATTCTGTTGGAAATTGGACAGGTAGTGAAAGTGCTACAATCCATATTTATAATAAAAATAGGCATATAGGGAAAGAAAGGGAGACAAGATAGGGATGGGATACATGAAGCATGGCACATAGTTGTACCCCCAAAAAATACAATGTTGAGATTGTGAGTCTGATCCACCACTCACCACTGAGGCTGTAGCTCTGTTCCCCGCGAGAATTCTCCAGAGAGAGGGTCACCAGGTACCTCCTCCCAGTCTCCAGTGGCCTTGTCAGCAGAGAGCCGACAGAGGAGTCCACATGGTAGACCACGCCCCCCTCCTGTCGACGGGTACGTGGGGAGTGAGGGGAGACAGTGATGATGAACTGGGTGATGGGTGAACCCCCATCGTAAGCCACCTCCCATGTGACCAGGATGGAGTGGTTGGTCTCCTGTCTTGTGTCCACAGACAGCAGCTTGGGTGCTATAGTCAGGGACAGAGAAAGACAGCTGTTTTAGGAAAAATTTTTAGCAGATTTGCAATATACCTCCCCTGGCCAATGAA